>JADLOZ010000142.1:0-25000 GCA_017562165.1 Ectropis grisescens | reverse complement strand
AAGATGAAGGACAAAAATCAAACCAATACTGCGAACCTAAATAATGCTACGTAAACTCACACTCCGATTTCTGTGCCCACACTGGATATATTATGCACCTAAGTACCTAACAAAAATACACAATTAATAAGGAGGGGGGATCCGATGTAAAGGATTTGGTTTGCGAGATTGGGAGTCGCATATGTAACTGAGACTCCTGCTCAGGTTAATTTCTGAGGCAGAAAATAGCTATGGTCATTCCGCGGGTTAACGCAGTCAGCGATCAGCGGTTTGGTCACGATTAGTAAAAACGATAATTTGATATTTGTGAATATGTGAATCGAACTATTTTAAATATTAACAATTAATAATTATATTATATAAATATTAATAATTTATCAGATTTTCAAACTAAATCTACAAAATATTAACTCAATGGCATTATATATTATATATCAAGATATTTACTGCATACCTTTTACCAAACAAATATTGTACAAAGCGTTTCCCACATCACCAGACTGGTTATTGTCTAGACTGAAAAATGAAGCGTATATTACCGATCTTCTATTAGCTATTATTAAACGTGTTATTTTAACGATGCTAGACTAAACACTAACAATGGAGCTACGTTAATTGATTAGTTTTTCAACGTTGGCTGCCAGACAACCTTGAGGGCTTGACAGTTTCTTATTCTGCCCTATAAAGATAACGTATATTGATCGCAATACGTGTGACAAATAAATTAACGGCCGTTTACTTTAAAACCCTGACGAGGTGTTCTACTTCGAAATGTATTTCTATAGCCGGTTATTTTGTATAATATTAATGTAAGTTATTGAAATGTCCTGCTTGAGCATGTTTAAAAAAATAGATTTGGAAGGAAGTGGAGATTAAAAGTAAACAAACAGCTTATGAGTAGGTATAATTTTTTTTTTTAATGAAGTGTGACGAGGCGAGCAGGACATGTGCCTGATGGAAAGCAACATACTTGCCACATAACAGCACAATGACACGCAGCTATTGGAACATGAAGAGTCCAAATCATTACCTAGCACTGCACTGCGCTCGCCACCCTGAGATCTAAGATGTTACACCTCTAAGCACTAATAACTAGACAGATTATAGTTTGGAATACCACATAGACTAGTTTTTATTCCAAAAGAACACAAGAGTTTCGTAGTCCAACGCGTTTCTTCAGTTAACATTCCTTGATGGATGTACTTAATCTGGGTGTCTTCAAATCCAGAGTGCATTCATTGGTTTCTTATACGTAAGAACGCTCTATGGTATACCCTAAATAGAAAACCTTACAAGCAACCCATTATGTTTCCACTGCTGAGACGCGTCTTCTGGCTTCTGCTGGCCAAGTGGGGGTTGGCAGATGACACATGCTTTGGAAAGATGTCTTTCTTTGAATATGTCGTTTTCCTTACAGTGTTAAAAACCAGTGGTAATGACAAACTAGTACATCTGCACATGGATAGGCACTCAAAAATGCAGGCGAATTCAAACTTACGAGCTGGTGATGTGAAATTGGCCGTTCTTGTCACTCTGCTACGAATAAGTGCCTATATAACAACATTTGCAAATAATAAATAAATATTGGTGGACAATTCACATACAACAGCATCTGACCCCAAACTAAGCAAAGCTTGTACTATGGCGGCCAAATAGCTGATATAATACATAAATAGTTTTAAATACATACTTATAATAAATAGAAACACCCAGACACAGTGCTTATTGATAATTAAGAATACTCACTGAATTGAAATATAGTGCTTCATTATTTATCATAACCGTTGCTGCGAATATAAGTAGTTAAGTAGGTATAGATGACTCAGACAATACTCGTAGCTTTACATTTTTGAAGTGAAAACTTATTTTGGTGCGCAACACACAGATTTTTCGTGGGCTGTGAATTGAATTCTAGCGTCACGCTCGGGAATGATAAGAAATCTTCAAGTAAACTCGGGACCATGACCATTGCCCATCTTGATATGTGTTAGCATTTCCCATTTCATCCAGAAATGCGTGGGCATTTCTTATTGGTCATCTAGATGGTAGATAGATGGTCATGCTCATGGCCACGCCCTCCGGTTTCATCCGCGAAGTTTCCTAAGTAAGCTATCAAATTCTCAGTTATAAGTTTTCAGTTGTAGTAGTAGTGGTAGGACTCTTGGCAGAGTCCGCCTGGGGAAGTTTTGCCATTATTCTAGTTTTACAAGTTGTTTCCAGATTACAGTTAGAGATATAAGATCTTAGATCTCTGGGTGACGAGCGCAGTGCAGTGCTTTGATTTGGACTTTCATGTTCCATTTTCACTTGCTGTTATGTGTCAGGCATGTTGCTTACCATCAGGCACATGACCTGATAGTCTCGTCACTCTTTATTTAAAAAAAAAAAAAAGTTGTATCGTCAGTTCATATGACAGCCAATTTTTTTATTTCTTTTACGTTCGTAATTTTCAACCTTGAATTAATTAAACTAAAATGAAATTAAGTGTAACAAACTATCTTATGCCATTCTACTCTTTTTCACAACCACTCTTTTTCTGTTCTAAAGTTTCAAAACTCATCTAAAATTAACAAAGTTATTATAATTAGTAACGCCATCCAACTCTTCCGGCTTAGGAGCAGCTAAGCTCATGCTGTGGACTGATTGACATGACTGATTTAGTTCATTTACCACGAGGAAGCCGGGACGGACGGACGTGACGACGGCGGCTGTATCTTCCGGTCATTAGAGTTACTATTATTTCGTTCACGAGCCACAGCGGAAGCATCTCGTTGAATGATCGATAGCTAATAATTAGCAAGTAATTGAGTGCTAATGTTGCAGTTACTGCTGTTTGTGCTTATTGCTTTTAATGCAAGCTATAAACTCTAAAACTTATTTTTAGAACACTATACACGTACAGAATATATACTCGCATATAAAATTTCAAATGATAAATCTCAAGTAATTTGAAAAAAAGAATAAAATTTGACACTTTCTCCTTTCGTATTTATATTACCGCCAAGCGTAATAGCAAACAAAGTTCATTTGAAAATGTTTCCAGAGAAATTACTGGGCTTAGAGATATAAGATCTTAGATCCCTGGGTGACAAGCTCAGTTTAATGATTTGGACTCTTCATGTTCCAATATTTGCGTGTCACTGTCCCCAATACCATCAGGCACATGTCCTGATCGTCTTCACTATTTATTTAAAAAAAAAAAAAAAAAAAAAATTGCATCCATAACTCGTTTTGTAAAATATTTGGAGGTACCCTAATATAAACTGTATTTCCTATTTATTTATTTATCAAATGCATCCATAACTTCTTAAAATTTTATAAATATTATTTTTATTCGATTTTACCGATTTTCTTGCTAATTTCCTAATTATGCCAATCAATATTTAATTAACTTCCGTCGTACTGAACCGACCATATCACAAGTGAGTATGTTTCAACGTTTTTTTATATTTCATTGGCTATAGCAAACTACTTGGACTCTGGCAGCACTATCTCTCAGCGGCTTTGAAATGGGTATAATCTTTACTGCCCGCGCCAAAGCTTGCCAAGTAATGAAAGTCTAATAAAGAGCGCACTGCAGACTTCAATTCCGTTGAAACGCTCGCCGGTGCCACGGAACTTGCCATAAACTCGTAATTACATGTTCTCGGTTTTAATATTTGGCAAGTGCATAATTCCAGGTCAAGTGGACCCTTATCTTAACGATTAAATGTTTATCGCTAATTTAAACTAGAGCATGAACCTAGTTACCCCGTAACCTATCTAAATAATCGGTGAAATTCGATTAAAAGTTTACTGATTAATCGTGTTCATTTAGGTCGATGACTTGACGACGAATGTTTGTTTACGTCGTTATCTTATCTCGGAGTTATCTTCTTATACGATTTACTTCACTTGTGAGAACGCAAACACACTTCTACAGTGCTTGTCAACTTTTATTTAACTACTCGTTATTACGAGCAAGTAAACCAGTGTAAATTATTGGACAAATCCAAACCTCATAATTCATATACCAGCCTATTTTTTATTTTGATAGTTGATGTTGTGCACTTTATGAGTAGTTACGGGATATGTACTCGTATTAGCTGTGGTTAAAAGGTGGAGCGTATTCGAATTCAATTTAACCATGAACATCGTGCAGGAAAATGCTACGTAATATCAGAAACTTGGTCCACCACCGTAAATATCCCATAAATATGAATACTAGTGTATCAACAACTGCTATAGATTAAATAATGTTAGTCGAAAATTTATCCCATTCCTTGAATGTGAGTCCCTTTAAAAATGTTGTGGTATTTTATGTAGGTACAGAATGTATTAAAACACAACAACACATCACTAAAAGTAGGTCATTGAAAATAAAGAGATATGTGGTTTTTTACTGGAAAATGTTAATGTCTCGCAACATAACGCTACAAAATGAAATTAAGTACAAAAATAAAATTCTTGGGAACAGGCTCAGCGTTCCAGTTCAAGTATTCGCAGTGGGGTAAAAACGAGTCTAATGATGTTATAATAAGAATAGAGTACATTTTCACACGAACCCTTCATTTAGTTCTTCGATATGCGTGGGAACGGTCGTTTCGCGTGCAAACCTCGCATGGACATTACTTTTATCTATGGTAATTTGAATAAGGGCGGCAATGAACCCGGTAAAGCTACTGATATGATATTACATCATTACCCTTTCGTGACTGTTTACGTCGATATTTAAGATACGTAAAAACTATCAGCAAAATAAAAAATAATAATAGAAGTACTACAATGTACTACAATGTTATGACATCTACGTGTGTATCTGTATAGTCGATAAAGTCATAAATTATTATGGTCAACTCATAGTTTTATATACAACGGTTCTCCGAATGAGTATTACGTGATGAATCTCTTCGTACTATAATACTTGTATATTTTTTAAATACTTCGCCATGCGCTTTATCAAACTGTTGACGATAACTATTCTTCGATTTTCCAATTCAAATTGAATTGTTACGGTCTGAATATTATCGGCACGCAAAGTGATTGTATTTTAGTATGCCATAACTTAATAGTATAAAGATAATTACGATGACGAGTAAGTACAGTATTATTTCTTTTGTTTCAGGATTGACCCACCGGTAGCGCAGACGCAATTCCAAATGGAGAACAAAAAGGCAATACCAGCTACACAGCAACCTCTGACTCAACAGCATCTCATGGCTCACCATGTCCATCCTGATCAGATATATACCCAACATCATCCTCAGATGCAGGCGCATCTAACCTCTGCACAAGCGGGACAAATTCAACCTAATGGCGTCATGCACCAGTTGCTTCAGAGTCAGTATCACTCCAACATGAATGCGCGGTCACCGCTCCTGGAAAACAGACATGATCTGTATGGAACAGGCCACAATCATGACTACGCGAGGCATTACGGAGCCAACGACAACTACAATTATCCACAATCGCCACCAAGAATGGAAAGAACTGAAATTCACACAGACCATAACGTCAATCACGAACTTCTTCAAAACATCCCAAAAGGATACAACGCGGAAGTTTATCAAGACTATTTAAAACGTAACCCACCGAAAGACACCAATCAAATATACCAAAATCATCAACCTACGTATAGGCCTAATGTTAATCAGTACGGTTCTAAGCCATACCTTCCTTATTCTAGTAGAATAGGACCTCAAAGTAATACTGAGTTATTACGAAAACAGTACAATGAAATTCAGCAAATGAAACTCCAACAACAAATGCACTACCAAAATCAGGCACAAATGCATCAACAGCAGAAATTTGCTGAAAGACAACTTTTGTTACAACAAATCCACGGAGTACAACCACCACCAAATTTGCAAAATAGCATATATTCCGACAGTTCATATAGAGATTTGGATCGCTATAGCAAAGACTTCAGTCCAGAAAGCCAGATTAGTCAAGGAGAATTAGAACGATATGCGAAGAATAATGAATTTCGGGAAATGGAAAAACAAAACCGGCAATATCAGGAACAACAATGGCAATTAAAGCAAGCAGCTGAAATTAGAGAACAAGAGCAACAGTATCTCAATAGTAGACGCCAACAGGAAGGAAATCACGATAAAAGTCAGTCACCACCAACAGATTTTAATAACCAAAATCAGCGAAATAATGTAACATTGGCATCTCCTATGAAATCGAGTGAATCAAGTACACCTAGTGTTAAATCTCCATCTTCGGACAGCCGAAGAAGCAGCAGTGGTACTCAAGCCTTGAGATCACCCATAGCTCAGAGGATACCATCAGCACCTGTAGCTATGTCTGGAATACTGTACAAACAGGGATCAGATGGCTTAAGAGTTTGGAGAAAAAGATGGTTCGTCCTTTCAGAGTACTGCCTGTTTTATTACAAGAGTGAGTATATTTATATCAAAATTAAAATATGCTCCTTTTTCATATTCTTCTGAAGTAGTAATCAAATTGATGATGTATGTTTAATTTTTAGGCCAAGACGAAGAAAAGCTTCTAGGATCAGTGCTTCTGCCTTCTTATAAAGTGTCCGCTTGTACAGCTGACGACAAAGTACTCCGCAAATATGCGTTTAAGTTAGAGCACGCCAATATGAGAACCTACATACTGGCTGCACCAGACCAAGAAGCTATGATGAAGTGGGTGAAAGCATTGACCATGGCCGCACTGATGCAGAGTACTAGGTAAGATCTAGCAATAAATTATTCTTAGAGGGAGTACTTACATACTTCTTTCACAAACGTGTAAATTAGATGAAAGAAATAAAAAAATACATACGTAAAATTTACATATCGTTCACAACTTATATGTTAAATATAATGTGCTAATTAAAAGCTCATTATGAAAAGTAAGATTAATTAGAAGTTAAAGAGGGCAAAGTTAAGTAGGACTTAATTTGTTACATTACGAAGAGTTTGTACAAATAAAACAGCTGTAATAAGATTAAATAAATGGAATGTCCGCTTCTAACATTTTAATACGGCTGACGTAAGTGATGACATCATGTAAACTGAAGATGTCATAGCGGTTGATTCACCAATTAAATTAGTTATTTTATTTTCAGTGAGCAGCCACAAAAGCAGATAGACCGAGCAGCTGTTAAAATAGAGGTAGGCATTATACAGTGCAGGGAGGTGTACACTGTACAGACCTGCAGGTGATCTGTGGTTAGTCTGGCGGACCGTAACCAAGGACAGCGATTATGTTCCATTATAACGGAAAATAATACGACAGTAGAGCGATTGGTTCTATAAATAATTATGCATGTCTGTTAACAACGACTTAACGATAAAATTTTATTAAAAAATCCAGTATTTAGTTTAGAAGCCGTTATTAATCTCGTTAGCGAAATTCAGCAACAAGGCAGCCAACATTTTGAGACGTTATTATAAATATAAAAACGTTATCTCGGCGTGTGATTTATTTTTGATAAAAATTACTAGTAATTTTTGCACTCTTTATTTTTGGGGCTTTATTTATTGGTGTTACGTGACAAATTAATTATTAGCGGTGCTCTGCGGTCTTTCACGCATTTTTCTCGTTTCCGTTCTTTCTGGTATATAAAAAGTACCCTAAGTACTATTCTGGACTACAATCTGTGTCCCGAATTCAACTCGATCCGTTCAACCGTTCCATCGTGATTGAGCAACAAACATCCAAATAGTTTTTGGTCAAGATTAAAATACCTTTGGAGCAAATGGCGGTAACCACACATTATTAAATAAGTCAATTTCTTTTATTTATAGGAAGACGATGGTATACCAACCTATGCTAATGCACCACCTAAACCGAGGAGATCCAATGAAGGGTACAATTCTCCAAGTCCAGATATGTAAGTAATGCAAGCAACTAATTTTCCCTTTTGATGGACTTGATGTCTTATCTCAGAAGTAAAAAAAACAGGACTTATTTCACTACGCTGACCAAGTGTCGGTTGGCGTAAAACCGATAGATATTTCACGTTGACTTGGTATCTTCCCGATGTTTTCCTTCATCGTCAAATCTAGTGTTTATGACAAACTTGTATGACGTACGATTTCTTTCAGTTACAGCTTTATGCTTTGTGTGATTTTGTTATTTATCCATTGATATAGTTATATCAGACGCATCCTCACATGATGAGTTATTTTCTGCTATTACTGATTTTGCCAGCAATATTAATATTAAAATATCCGCATCGCATTACAGCGGTTGTACATTATTTTAAAAAGTGTTTTTAAATTATTTTCGGCATTTGACTAACGTTTGTTTGAATAATTTAAAACAATAACCTACCTTTAAGGCATTTGTTTTCTTTTGGAAGTTTTAGCATACACCATTTTTTAGAGGGTTATGAAATAATATTCCACTGTTTTACGTAAAAACGAAGTTGGTAGTAGTAACTAAATAATGATTAAACTGAATGGAGTTGAGTTCTAATGCAGTGGCACGTGCACGTCTGCTTACTTACATGCTTTCTAACATTACAGGTATGATCCAAACTACGATTTACTCAAAAAGCCCGCATCACACTACAGTCAAGGCACTGGACATAATAGATACGCAGAACACGGAAATTACTCAACTAGTCCCAATCAAGATTACACCCGCAGTCCAAACCAAGAATATAATCGTAACTTAAACCAAGAATACCTTCGTAGTCCTCAATCACCAGCCACTCAATCACAGTATAAACCTTACGATGCACAAAATTTGTCACTAACATTACCAAGTTCAGACATCCAACCCAGTACATCAGCCATGTATTCAAATAACTCACAATCACCTTACTTTGATAGGACTCATCAACAGATTCCAGAAAATAGACAGGATCAAATCTATGACCGACAGCCGCAGCGGAATCCATTTTTACAAGAAACTCCTCAATTGGAAACTCCCCCAAAAGAACTGCCTTTACAAAACAAAATACAAGAAAGGGCGCAATCAGTGCATAATGATTACCCTGAAGGCCGAAATATGAATGATATCAACACTTATAACAGAGACGTATACGGGGAACTTACTGCGAGATCTAATAGATCAGCCAGCACAATTAACGAAAGACTGATAAACGAAAGACGTACTCCAGATGCTTATGGCCGATCAACTACAATGACACCTTATAAAGGTAAAATTGGAGACTACGAAGATGTCTATGGAAATTACACAGCTGACAAAGATTATGGACAGGTGTATACTAAATCACCGAACACGCCTCAAGCAAGAGATGCTGTTAGCGTTTCCTCCCATCAACAACACCAGCAAGATCCTCTGGGCAATCATGTAAGCAATACAAGCAATAATTATGTATTTACACTATTTTTTTTTACTAGTGTTAAATTATGATACCTTATGAAAATTTAGTGTCACTAAATTAAATATGATATAAAATAGGTTTTTTTTGCAAAGTTCAGCTATTGCTGTCTAACGCAAAAATACTGTGACCATTATGGGAAATTTTGCACCGGGAACAGTTAAAGTCAGGGTTTTTGTAGAAAAGTTTTGCATACTTAATCCATGGAAATTTATTGTATTTAAACTATTAAAAGAAAAAAAAATAGTTTTTTTTGCCAAATGTATACTACGTAGATATTAGCAGAGTTCTGTGGTTTTACCCGCGCACTTGTTCCCGACATTTTCTACGGAAAAGGTGCTTATAAGCTGTTTCAGAACATAATCTAACTGTGTTCCAAATTTTAACGTGATTCGTAAAGACGTTCCGACATGATTGAGCAACAAACATCCAAATGACTAAACATTAAAACTAAAAAATCTAAATTTATAACATTAGAAGTATTAATGTCTGTAATGAAATCACATGTATTTCAGGTTCAGGAAAAAACGTTCAGTGGTCCTTCAGTACTTCGTCGAAAGAAAATGCAAGCAAGTGGAATTCAACCTCCAATGCCAAGGCCACACAGTGCCGATTTTCTCGAGTATGAATCTAAAAATGAGATTCTCAATAAAACTGTACCCGCCAGAAATGTTACAGAAGCACCCAGACAGCCACAACGTCCCAAATCTAGTTTAGACATACATTCCTCTTACGATCCCAGCTCAGACCGGTATTACTCTGAGGAAAGCTATGCACAAAAAATGCGACAGTCGGCTCATTATCTGCAACAAAAAGGAAACTTGGGTCAAAAAACTATGGATATCCCGTTGGCTAAGTATGCTAGTGGCCTAGCCCAGAAACAATTGAGCACTGCTTATTCACACATAGGCAATAACAATTACGAAACAGAATTGGCTAATAGGAATAGAGACAATATTAGTTTCAGCTCAAAGTATGCGGATATTGAAAGTTTGAATTCCAACTGGACGTTGAAAGAAAAGGGCATTGACAATCAGAAGGAATTTAGCAATATGAACAGAAGTGGTAGTGTAATGAGTGATGGCTCTAACGCTGGTTTTGTCAAAGAAGTTGGCAGATATGACCCTACCGCTGAAGGTTTTATGCGATCTGCTAGTGCGCGATTACCGTCTACTACAGCTGACAAAGAAGGAGAAAAGAAAGTTCAACAGGTAAAAACTAAACAGTTGATAAAATATTACCTATCCTTCTAACTATAATTCAATTAATTGTTTTTTATTTTATTTTGACAGCGCGAAGAGTCAATGAAAAGACTTTTGGAATGGAAACAAAGAATGCTACAGTCACCTCTTACAAGAAAAAGTACCCCAGCAACGATTTCATTGGCAAGGTCATTGAACCAAAGTCGACAGTCTTTAAGATCAGATCAATATAGCTCAAAACAATCCAAAACTTATGGTAATGCTTCGTACAACAGCTACTCTTCGGACGACGAAGGTACGTACATTACAAAATTTGTACTATTTTTGTTACAAGATATGTAGTTACACATTTCTTTTGGTAGCATGAAAACCAAATTTGATGATTTTTTTTATTTGTCAAGCATGTTTTAGAAAGAGACGAATTTATTGCATGCCCACAATACAATTATTACTTTTTATTTAAATTCTATGGATTGACAAATATTTTGCGTACCTATGTTTAAATCGTACCTATGTCAACAATATTTATTGAAGGATCCATATCAACTATTGATTACGCCCGATTTGTTTAGATTAAAGTTTAAACAATTTAATATTAATGTATTTAAAATAAAAAAAATATAACCCTAACTATCATTAATTATTTAGGTCATCCATTTTTGATTTCACTTTTTACTTACAAATTTTAATTACATATTTTAATGTTAATAAAAATGCCATTACTTATTGTTACAATTTTATTTGTGTTTATATTATATTTACTTATAATACGCAGTAGCATTATGATGACTTCGCTTTGCGGAGGGGTACCTTCCTGCCTGCGGGGATATTGTGCCACTAACAAAATACCTATGATTTTTTCACGGTGGTGGGTTACATAATGATTGACTCTTTTTGGTAGATTTACATCCATCTAACATTTGAGGTCTACTAACCCTTTGATGATAGCAAGTTAATGGGTTAGGTATAATACTATTGTTCATATTAGTGATTGTCGGTTTGTTTCACTTTTGCACCTCAGAGGAAACATCGGGCACTGATCTGCAAAAACCCAGAGAAATGCAGGCAGGAAGGTCTCTTAAAGAGAACCTTATAAGTCCTATCTTTACGAAACCTACAACTCCGCACGCATCCTCTGTTGACGAAACAATTGAATACAAAACCGACCTCGAAACGTCTATTAACAATATCGAAAATACCTATGAAAATATCCTTTGTACTATAACAATTCCCAAGATAAATTTAAACGATGGTGACGATAGCAGTAATGAAGATTTAAACGTAAATGACACCACACATTCTTGTGAAAATGGGTATGAAACACATGAAAGTGAAGCAGAGTCTGAAACACAAATAGAGTACACAGATCATGATTTGGACGAAGTTTTGTTGGACTCGGACAGTGAACTCAAAAACTCTGACAATGAGTGTGTCACCAGATCTTTGAATACGTGTGATAAGAATAGTGAAAATAATCACGATGAACTAAAAGATGAACCGAGCACACCGACAACTACTAACAGTCAAGGAGAAGATCACTATTTACCGATGAGTCCTAGAAAAGTATCTGTTATTGAACAGGCTCACAAAGAAATCATAAAAAATTTACATGCTTTTGATAAAACTATGCAACAAGCCTACGAAGATAATCCTTATGTAGAAATGAATGTTGGCACCGAAGAAGAAGATATGCAAACATACGAAATTGTCTGCGTGAATAATGGGAAAGTAGAGCCTGTTTACATGGAACTTAATAATATACCAGACAGAGAACCACAAGACGAACCATCAACCACAAAACCACTTACTGATACAGCTTCAAATTTTGCTGATACTAAGGATCACACATTAAAGAGAGTATCTAAAAATGAACCAAAAATAAAAGAAAAATCAGAATGTTCAAATATGGGCGAGGAAGATTCTAAAGAAATTTCCTTGGACAGCCCATATAGTAGATTTAGTATTTCTGACACTTTTAGGCCGGCATCATACTATCTAAGTGCAAATAAAAGTTCTTCAGAAGTACAAGATAGTTTTGATTGCGATAGTTTGCCACCGCCTATCCCGAGCTCATCACCACCATGTGATGATTTATCTGATGATGCTTTGTCAAAGTATATTTTAGATAAACTCGACCAGTCTGATATGTCCAATGAAAACTCCATTCTCAAAATGTTAACTACAGAAAATCAAAAATTGAACACAGTAAAACGAAAAGCCACGTCTTTGATGATATATGGAAGTAAAACATCAATTCACGACACATTATCTAGAGGAGAAAAAATACGAAGTAGTCGTGCTAGTTTAAATGAAAGAAACAAAATGTTAGATGCCTCTCAAAGTATGCTTAATAATCAACTTGATCAATATACTTCTAGTAGCATTGAATCTGATTCTCTTAGAAGTTACAATGCCGATAGAGGTTCGTCTCGGTTGTCTATTGAATCTGATGTTAGCAGCAAATTTGATATAGTACCTTCAAATCTATCATCTGAAGTAACAAGCCTAAACGAAAGTGATTCAGCTATCGATTATAGACTCTCTGCAACCTATAAAGATATGGAAATGATAATGAAAAGAAGGCCTCTATCTGATGACTCAATATTTGAATTAGCAGAATCAGATTTCTTGTTACCGAATGATACAACAAGTAATATCGATTTAGATAGTTATCTAGACAATTTGCAACCTGGGTCTAGTAATAAATCTAGCAATGTAAATGGGCACAACAACTGTAGGTTTAATGTTTCCACTGCTGATATTTCAAATTACAAAGAAAATACGAACCAACTTGTCTCACCAATAGGTACGCACATTCGATGCTCAAGTACTCCAGTTGTCCATAATAGCAGAACCAACGATAGCCATACTATGTTACCATGTCAATCTAGTATTCTATTTAAGAATATAAGTGAACAAGTATCAGGTTATACAGGCTCACAAAGCTCCTGTAGTTCAGCTGGAATAACAAGATCGCCTATGTCATATTATAGTAAAAACTACGATGAAGAAAAAATATTGCACAAAAATTTAAATAATATTGCATTGGCTGACAAAATGAAGGAATATGAAAACGAGAAGATGAAGTTGAAATCCGAAGCAATAGCTTCATCCTCGTCTACTGGATTTCATAGTAGGGAAAGTTCTGCAGAGCATAGTGCACCTTACTATTACTCTGATCTTTCTTCACAAGAACAAATTAATGTACTACCAACATCTCACTATCTAAAAAATACTAACCTTCATCGCAAACTAAACAATCAACGCAGAAGAGGACCACTGCATAAGAAAAATGAAATCTCACATATTCATAATCCTATTAAAAATAACCGTGTGATGGTACCTGAACAATCATTTGAACTTGCTGCAGCCAGAAGCGTATCTGTAGAATTTTTAAGTGCTACTGATAAGGATCCGGAAATAGATTTGAAAAATATTTACGAATCAACAGGAGGTAGAAGTTCAAAAATACCAGAATCAATGAACTTATCTGGTTTAGGATGTAAAAAAAATTCCCATATTAATAGTAACGCCGAAAATTCTTCCCTAGAGTCAAATATTCTCAGTCCAAGTGCATTAATAAAGCTGTCATCAACAAGTATGTCGTCACACTGCAGTGGAAATTCTTCTAATACTGTTTATTACGATGCAGAAGCTGAAGCCAGTGCTTATGAAAATGTTATATGTCACGGAGAAAAACTTTGGGAAGACGATAATTTATGGAGAGATAATCTTAGAAGAGTTTCTCACAGACATGCTCGATCAATGGATGATTTAGATGCGATGCCAACTGAAAATGTAACCCTCGCAGAGTTAGCTTTGAAACCTGTGGTATGAACAGTATAAAAAGAGTGAAAAAAATATCGCCAAACAGAATAAGTAGAAATGTAACATACGTGAACTGTGATTTTCAAGGTAGATCAATTTTATGCCGAGAGAAAAATCTAGGAATAAAAAATGACTGTTTTGAAGAAGAACCGAAATCTGATGATAATGATGTGTATGTGAGTCTTGCAGAAAGTACTGGTCCATTACCGAATTCAGATGAAGGTGTCTATGAATCTTTAGCAATAGAATCTCCTGGACATTCCATGACGAGTGTCGACAATACGTGTGAAAATAAGGCTAATAAAAAGAAATTTGAGATAGATAGAGAAAAGCTTAGGCAATGGGATTTAATGTCAAGTGGTTTGATGAAAGGTGGGATGGGACGCGTGCGGGGTGTAGGTCCAGGTGTGGGCTTAGGAGATATTGCCTGTAGCACGGATACGGGGACTGACAGTGCAAGCAATGAAGGTATCCTCTAACATCCTATGGTCCTGTAAGGTACACTATGTAAGTTACATTTCTTTACTCTGTGCTACAAAGCAAAGTCATTATATCGAAAATTGTAAATAATTGGCATTTTTATATTTTCTTAATTGATGTAGTTACGCAGGGTACAAACACGATAAGGTGTACAGAAAAAAATCAAACATGCATGCAGTAACCGAGATTGTAAATGTGTATATAAAATTATGTTAAATGTTTATATAAATGCATAATTTGACAGACACTTTATCATGTTTTACTATAAACAGCACATAGAAAACATCGACAATTTAATTTGTTATTTTATTTTTAAGTGTAACTACTGATATTTATAAAATAAATATAAATTGATGTTTTTAGCATCTATGACGACGACAGGCAATAACCCGGACCCGAACACAAACAGTAACATAAGCAACCAGCAGGCATTGTCCAAGAAAGCTTTCCTCGGCAGTAACACATCTATCGGAAGAGGCACTAACAGAGAAGGCAATATCCCCGTGAGGGCAGTAAGTCCAAGGGTACGTTGGGTGGAAGAGAAACCAACAAATGAACAACATTATGATTCGCAACAGTTGTCTACTTCTCAACAAAATGTAAGAAATTTGATGTCATATTTTCTAAAGTTAACAACTTAAATTTAACAACTAAAAGTAAAATGTTAGTTAACTACATTAACATCAAAGAGCTGCAAATGGTATAGTTGTCGGATGAAAATGATTCTCATAATACATTTTGTATCAATCTTCAAATAACGGTTTCAGCTAAACAACATGAGTACGACGGAGGATTCTTGGGCCACAGCCAGATCACCTTCAAGGGCAGCTCAGCAGCCAATAAGAGCCGTTAGCCCTAGAATCCGACGGAATACTGAGAACGACGATATGGTGATTACACATTATTTTAAATTTTGTCATGTTTTATAGTGTATTGGTTTTCATTTGTCTGGTATCACTATAGACCGGTCAAAGTATAAATAATTTGAATGACTGCCAAATAATCCATCGCACTTACTGGCCATTTAGATTATAGTTATTGCATGTCATAGAACATTTATACTATATAATTTAGCATTCTTGTAGTTGATAGAGGCTAAATATTAAAAGCGTTTGTTGTAGTCGTTGCGATGACCAATTGAAAGTTTTAGCAGCATATATTTTGTTTGTGTTGTTTTGTTGCTGTTTATATTTTATGTTGCATTTTCATCATTAGCAAAGGGCACCTCCAACTCAGCAGGAGTTGTCAGATATACCTACAGCGGGAGAGCTCCTAGGCCACACACATGAGGAACTGGTCCTGCTGTTAATTCAGCTCAGAAGGAGACACGCAGCAACGCATCGTGCGATTGAGCAGTGCTGTGCACAGATCAATAGTATAGAGGTGCTTAGCTTTTGTTTTGTTTTTGGGGACTGGTTTGGCTTATTTATCGATATTTTGGTTATTGCATGACAATATTGTTTTTGGACTGTACTTTTAAGTTTGTCATTAAGTAAAGTGTGTAATTCCTGCTAAGTGTGTGTACTTAACCTTTTTTTGTTTTATGCAAAGGCAGTATAGTATTGAAAGTTTATTAATTTATGTTAATTTTGATAATGTATCTAACGTTTAACTTACAGATTGCAAACAAATATTATTGTGGCTATAAAAATAACAAATAATCATTAACCTGGTCTTATCTAAACATTATTTTGTTTTTTTCTTTTCTAACCCTAATAATGTTAATCTAACAAAAATGAATCAACTTAACATTATCGAAACGTTTTAAAACTATTTTATCTCCAGGATTGTCTTGGATCTTTAAAAGCAATGGAACGCGAAGAGAACCTTCAAAGATTGGAACAATTAAAGATGCAACTGATGGAGTTAGAGCAACAGTATGAAAAGAGCAAGCCATTGGTGCAGCTAGTAGACAATATGGTGAAACTAGGCTCTTTATACAATAGACCAGGGTCAACGGTTGAGAGACTGGAAAGAAACCAAAGGTTGAGGCAAAAGGTCTTGGCTGAGCATGCTTTGGAACAACAGAGGTAAGATAATATGTTATATCAACATTGCAAACCCTATTGTTTTTAAACTTTCGCGCTTTCAACACATAATAATTAAAATGTACTGGGCTTAATGACAATATAATTTACCTCGACGTTTCGGCAGCGTTACAACCGCCGTGGTCACGAGAAGAAGTGGAGGTAATTAAACAATTAATAATATCGTGATTAAGCCCAGTACATTGTAAACATTATTGCAAAAGCACGGATACCTACGTATCCTAAAATATACTGTGAATGACGACGATAGGAATGTATCAGAAAATGTATGGTTCTAGACCTCTCGGTATCTGGAAAATTCAACATAGTATGTTATGATAAAGAGATACTAAAATTCTTCAGATTATAATCTAAAGATTCCAAACTAACCTAACCTACCATAAAATTATAGTCTCACGCGTTGGATTATAATTTGACAGTATTGTTAATTTTACGGTGACATACATATACAGTTAGTGAAAACCTTAGCCGTACAAGTATGTTTTTACAAAACTCTGATGCTAGTTTTGTCGTTCATCAAGTCCTGGTTATTTTTAGATGGTTAGAGAGTGTAGCAGCGGGGAAGCCTTTAGAAACAGAAGCGGCCCGGGCGCGAGTAGCAGAGCTGTGGGCGTTGGAGCAGGAATTAGCTGATGAAGCTGCTATACTCCAGGGATTGCGGACTGACAAGGACACCATTGAATCTTTACTAACCGGTAAGCCTGTGCAAACAATACAAATATTAAATTATTGAACCGCAATACTGATGAATGTAAATACAATTGCAGTTAGGAGTTTTTGTTAAGTCCTCTAGGAGAAGTACCACATTTTTGCCAGTTATCCCACCACCAAGCGGTAATGTGCAAATACTACCGTGATCTAGTTCGAAGGTTAATGTTTTTAATGAAATTGTTTATTATACGAGTATAATACATAATATATTTTTTTATCTGGGCAGAACCTTTATTAACAAAACTAAAATACAATGAGAACTACACTACTCTACAAACCTACCTAACTACTTACACTATGCACACCTGAATTATCCATAGACCACTGTAGGTCTACACATAATCAAGATGTTCAAGCCCACTACCAATCGGAAGCGTACCCAGCATGCTGGCGGTATTATGACGCTGAATGGCAATGCTTATGCGTTGGACCAAATAAACGCCAGCATTTTGGTAACGCGTCGCGTCGACCAAGCGCTCGGATAGGCTTTTAGATGAGGTGAGCTCCCAGCCCCCACGTCAATGTCACAACCCCAAAGGGCTCAAATATGTAACCACTTCCGAGGGTTGCATATTTGCGCCGTTTAAGTCGCTCAGCTGAATTAGCCGCTGCACCGGCCCTACTATGTGTCTCTGGAAGATGTGATGGTGACAGAGTGTCGACGAAAGTTGCGTCCCACACTAGGGGCCGACCCAACTTCTTAAGGCACAACAGTCATGCCGTCAGGTCTTTTGCCATCGTCACGCGCAAGGCGACTCGGTTTGAGTATGGCTGGGACATTGGCGGTGGAAAAAGCCCGGCGTATGATGTCGTTCAGGCTGGCGTGGCGGCCAATATGACCTGCGCTTTTCGAGCAAGAGAGACCGTGGTGACCGAGTTGGTCGACGGCAGTACCACAATGGCAGCAATGGGCTTCATAGCACCTCACACCCAAGCGCAAGCTAACAGCTAGACGAAATGCAGTTGGATCTAATAGGCTACCGGTATTGAAAGATGGCAAAGTTTGTCACCAAAGGCCCGATTCCCACACAGACACAGCAAGGATACGAGCACGATCCGCGATACTAGGACACGTATCGAGAAGAGAGTTCCGTGCTAGATCGCAGATCGGTCGATCCCACTGTCTCTGAGATGACAGACATCAGGGGAAATCTTTGTTTGGACAAGCCAGCCTCCAAATATTCTTAGCCTCGCACAAATTAGCTACTACTACATCCGAATGGCCTAATGAGGGTGCGAGAATTTTTTCGACTAGATTTTGAGTACTATGAACTGAGGACAAGAATGCCGGTAAAGCTACACTTGAAATTTGGCGGACCCCTAGGCCTCCCATCCTTATGGGTAGTGAGGCTTGTAACCATGCCCTCCCACTCAGGTCCACATTCAACACCGATATTAAATTTATCATAATAATGAATATAATATTTAGAAAAGAGATGTGTAATATCTCAATGTACCGTTTACGAGTCGTCAGGTCTTCCACGTTAGGATAGTAGGACACTCCCGTCGGTGATGCTAGAACGTCTACTCTCTACGGAAAACGTTATATCAAAATAAACTCGCGACTTTCCTACTCCGGTTCTACTTCGAGCTTCTAAGCAAGCCAGCCTAGGCCAGGTTGGGTCGGCAAGTCGGCAAGTAGGTGGGATCCGGATAGCGCGGTTTTTTTTAAAGAGGTTTACTAAACAACTGGTCATAATTAAGCGTTGCCTTTTTATTATTTTTGTTTCAAATAAAGTCCTAGTGGGCCCGAGGTGGACCTCTCGCGGTCCGCAAACGGACCGCGGTCTATCTGTAACTGACCGCTGGCACGTCAGGAGGTAAAAGTCTAGCTCTTACCTCCTGACGCGCCCTTGTGTTGTGAAATATTAGAACTGCTGACAAGGTGATGAATGTCACCATGCTTTGATAGTTTTTTATTTTATTCGCACTTGTATTATTTGTCGTCGATAGAATACTCAAAATTTTAATTTCGCATCGTTTAATTTCAGGCGTTCGCGGGAAACTAGCAACGGTGCAAAAAACCGAAATGCTATCGGGTGAACCAAGGCACCAGTCGTCGGCCGGTTTGGAAGCCGAGTTGGCGAGAGTCCATGCGATGTTGGCGCACAATTCTAAGGTTTATAAGGTTTTATATGCACCGTGCACATTTTTATTCTTTTGTTTATTTACTCTTACTATAGTTTAACACCACTAATGGGGGTTTGGGTGAACTACGGGTTGAATAGAACCACCAGAATAAAATACGCAGATATGCTGCTGTTGAAAGCTGTATTCCAAAAATTTAGCATCATAGCAACTCTTATCTTATCCAATTTTAGTTTGCCAAAGACTAACACGAGTTTAAACGCTGTCGATTTTTTTTGTAATGTTAAATATGCTTAGACATTTTAAGGTGGTAAGACTCTTTGCAAGGTGTGGTCATTTGCTAGCTATTTTACCGCCAAACAACAATTTGCGAACATTACAGTATTGCTTTTCATGGACAAGAATTCCAGATAAAGTACAGGGCTTAGAGATATAACATCTTATATCTCTGGGTGACGAGCGCAGTGTAGACCTAGGTAATTATTTGGACTCTTCATGTTCCAATAGCTGCGTGTCACTGTGCTGTTATGTGGCAGGCATGTTGCTTACCATTATGCAGGCATGTCCTGCTCGTATCGTCACTATTTATTTAAAAAAAAAATTGGTCAGAAAAATATCATCTTATATCTGCCGTTGAAAAGTACAGCCATTTATTTGGGCTAAGTTTATGGGTTGTAATGGAATACGGTCGTAACTTACTTGAAAAGAGGTTCACACAAAAAACAACAACCAACCCATTGATATGGGTTCCATATTGTGTTCATTACTATGGATTAATCCATATCGATGGATATAGAAATAATTGCCGGAAATTTATATTTTATTGATTCCTCAAGGGAATCTGTTATGTCCGTAGTTTATTTATTCACTCTATTTTACCATCCTTTGAACGTAGTATATTTTCTTACTATAAGTATGTTTCAAATGATTAGGGTTAAATAACTATATGTGCTGTATGTTTTGTTGTGGAGGTGTTGGTTTATCTGGCTGATGTTACTTTTTCTCCATTAGATTTATTAAGCATGCAAAACCTTTGTTCGTAATGAGGCGTCTTCAGAAATCAAATATTAGAGTATATTTGAATTCTGAATTGAATTCAAAGATAATTCTCAATTTTGGCAACGGTATAGTGTATTTTGATAAGTGAATTTTATAAAATTAAACATTCGTGCCACCAGACCTTTGGCGAAATTGGGAATAGTGTTAAAATGTCTCATCTTAGCTTATAATAGCTATTGAAATGTTTTTGTCTCCTCTTGTCTTGAAACTTTATTACTATATTTATTTCGATGCATGTTTTAGAACTTATACCTCTATAATAATATGTTTGGTAGGTTTCTGACCTCGTCTGAAGATGTGTTGTTTACATCCATATTTTTCTTTTTCTTGTTTATTTCTTTCAAAACACTAATTTATAAACGAGACCAATATCAAGCATATCTTTCATTAAAAAAAATATTAGAAGACTACAAGTCAGATTTTTTAACGTTTATAAGTTTACACTTGATCGTCTCATGTTCAACGACTGGACTGATGTGGGCTATGATGGATTGAGTTTACCTAGCAGAAACAGACTCACTCTCTTTTTGAAGACACTAAGATTGCAACCATCGAGAAAACCCCACTCAAGCAACGAATTCTACAGCCTTGACGTTTGCATCACAAAAGGAGAGTCAAACCTTAGTAGCTTGACCACAACGATGTGACCCCAAGGAGCCATGTGACGCTCCCCTGGAGCCATGTGACCCTCCTCGAGTCAAAGCTAAGAAAGAAATAAGAAATATTTGTTTGTCATAACACTTGATTACATAATAGGTACATTTTGAATCCATTAGGTTCGAACAAGTACAAGTACTGTATCTCAATACCTAATAGCTTCTCCCATGTTATATTTCATAATGATACTTATCAAATTAATTAATTCAAATTAAATTACAATATACATTAAAAGAAACTCACAAACAAGAACAAGTATACCAACAAGAATTTACATGTGCATATGTCTATAAACATGCACATAATTATACACATTCACACACATGTAAGTTACTTAAAACAAAAGTTGCGTTACCTACAAACCTACATATTATGTAAAAATTTACACATGTCAAAAGCAATAAAATAAGCACCACAATATATATCCTCACAAGATACCCAAATCAGACATCATGTTCTGAACGGCATTATAATATGATTATGCTGGATCCGCCCTTGGATATTAGTACTAACGGAACGCCATTCGATTTATAATAAAATACTTTTTTGTAGAAATTGGAACAAACGGTAGCGGACAACGCGAGGCTGGAGCGAGAGTTGCAGCAACTCCGGCGAGCGCTGCAGGCTCGCCGAGCGGCCGCGCCTGCGCATCCTACCGCCATGCTCGAAGACGGTCAGTACCTACTCAAAACTATATTAGAAATTACTCAGAAATTTATTGGAACGAAGTTCCTCACGGCAAGCTTGGAAGAGATAGGTATTTTTTGATGATTTTTTTTTGTAGATGGATTAGGATTTTGGAAAAATAAATAAAACAAACTATTTTCGTACAAAAAAATTAACCGACTTCAAAACCACAAATATGCACTCAAAAGCGAAAAATAATTAATATCATTATTACCAGTGCTACTCACTCATCTATTTGAAGTCGATGCTAGCCACGTGGTGCTACCTAAGTTAAACAGGTAGTGGATATGCCTACCTACCACGTCCCTACATAGTATTTTTGGTTCTAGATAGCCAATGGGAAATGCATTTCTAGATGGCCAATAGCCATGGTTCCGAGTTTAGTTTATGAAGTGACGTGTAAAACTGCCCGTGACCTGTGTTGCCATTTTATTTCTCAGATGATCGCACCAATAACTAATAAAATTACTTAAGCAATTTTTTGCAAGTTATTTTGTTTCCATACTAGTCGAAGGAACTTCATTCCTACCTGGTGTGACTGGTGTCTCATGACACCACATTTTTATTTGTATACTTTCTCTCAACATTGCACAACGATTTTACCCACGTAACTTAATTTCCCTGCACTAAAGAGTAGCGTCTGTGTTGTTTCCGACTAAAATGTGTTTTTTTTTTACTTTTATTGGTTTACACTTGACTACCATCTCGCCTGATGTTAAGCGATTATCTATGGGTCTACCGCCTAACCAAATCTGCTTTCGCTTTGCTACTGCTGTCTCTGTCATTTCAAAAGAAAATAAAATAGAAAACAATATCAAAGCTAAGACAGTTTTAATTAGGAGGTAGACTCTCTGGTCTACAATCGCGCTTGCTTAGCTTAGAAGAAACCGAAACTTCCGATTCAAGACATTAACTGTGTTTCATATCTCAACCCGATTCGTTCAGTTATTCGACTTGAACTGAACTGCGCGCCTGAACTTTGTCATTTATAATGTTGATAGCAACGCCTTGCAGTTTTACCCGCGCAAATGTGACTTCAACATCGTTTGCTATGATGTTTTTTATTACTGTTAAGTTGTTAAATTTTTCTTGTACTTGCGATTGCAGAAGTGAGTCGCGTGCAACAGCTAGTGTCGGCTCTACAGCGACAGCGGCAGGAGTTGAGCCGTGCCGTGCGGCATCTGACGCAGCAGTCGCACGCGCTGCAAACCACGCAGGGACATAACAACGCTGGTACGTTGTCTTTAATCATAGCTTAGGTATACCTAGTACGAGTATTCATTTATTTCTCTGATAACCTACATAAATCATAATAATAGTTTTAAATCTAAAAGCCAAATCTAAAATTGAAGTCAAAATTTAAAAACAAACTACGTACCTAATAAAAAACAAAACATTTTTGTATATGAAAGATTGACTGGATGAGGGGAACATGTGTTTGATGGTAAATAATAAGCCTGCCCCTAACAGCACAATAGTAAGCAGCTATTGGAACATGAAAAGTCTAAATCATTACCTAGCACAGCACTGCGCTCGTCACCCAGAGATTTAAGATGATTTAACTCCATGCCCTGTGATTTTTCTGGAAACATTGACTTTCAAACCGGAACACAGTGATGTTTGGGCATTACTACTCCGCAGTAGAATAACTGGCAAAGATGTCGTAGGTACTTCCTTAGGTAGACTCTCCAAAGAGTCCTACCACGCTTCTGTTCATGGCTAAAATAAAAAAAAACTGATCACAGTTTACCCGTGAATATGTACATAAATAATGTACATAGGTACAACTGCATCGAGATATCTGAGACTTGGTTCGCCATAATATAACCATGTCAAATATCCAGAAATTATGACTAGTTTACTATATATATACTGTTTTTGGTTTTGTTACAGGCAAAAGACGCCCACTTTCATCATCATGGCAAGAGACGAACTTAGATACTGGTCACACAATCGACCACGGCCAAAATGACTATGAATACGAGGTCACCAGACCTCTCGTGCCACCCGGTCACTACGACCCCACGAATATGGAGACACCGCTGTATGTGGATACCAGAGGGCCCGTGGAAGTCACTTCACCTTTGACTAGCGAAGATATTCATCAAGGTGGATTTGGTAAGTGCTAAAGTGAGGTTTCAGTAATGGCTCAGATGGCAAAGAATAATCATAAGAGACAACGCTCGTCAAATAAATTGAGAATTAGTGTAATCACTGGTTTCTCACGTGTGATATATTTTATTCATATTTTGTGATGGGACAAACAAAATGATCGCTTGATTGATAGCAACACGTCTCCTCATAATAGCCACAAGCCTCTTTGTAAAATATGTAGATCGCATAATGCTACCAAGTACTGCACTGAGGTTGTCACTGCGGTCGTCACCCAGAGAAATGAGATGATTTTTCTAATTGCCATGTAATTTCTCTAGAATTACCTTTGTCTTTCAATTTGGAACGCATAACTGTTTGCTCATTACCGTTTGACAGTAGAATAACTAAATCAATAAATAACTGACAAAGATGTTGAACTGATTCATCAATCGTCTACACCAATATAATTAAATTGAGTATCTATTTTTGCAGCAAACCTTTCCAACGTCGAGAAACAAGAAATCAAGACAGTACGGATTGTGAAACGCGAAAGCGAGCGCCGACAGCGTGACCGCGAGCGTTCTATCCAACCATTATCAGACTGGTCTTCCAACCCCATCACTGCTAACCTCGATCAATTCATCGAGGAAGAGCTAGTGCAATCAATGAACAACACCCGAGCATCATCGCTCCCCAGAACGGACTACAACTACAGAAACCCTCCCAACTACTTAGGCATCGCTGAACAGAACATGGAACTGAGTCCAAAATATGTCTCAAGCCCATCCTTATCCAACTACGATTACAACCCCCATTCAATGAACAGTAGCTACACTCAAAGCGTCTCTATGAAT
>JADLOZ010000422.1:0-25000 GCA_017562165.1 Ectropis grisescens | reverse complement strand
CATAAAAGCAGTACCCCGCTACCCCGTAGCTATTTGAATATGAAGAGTCAAATTCATTCTTAGTATCACTATACTGCGATCGCCACCCGCAAAAATAAGATGAGTTCTCTTTTTCTCCAGCAAAATTTTTAAAATCTATCCCGGAAAAAAGCTATGTTTGCACATCACAGAGCAAAAGCTACCCACAAAATTTTCTCACTGCTGGGACTTTCTCTTCCAAGGAGAGAGTCAAGGCCATAATCCACCAAACTGGTCCGGTGAGTGTTGCTGGATGACACATGAGCTTGAAAGATTCTAGGTATATGACGGTTTTCTCATGATGATTATCCATCACCGTTTTTAAGTTAGCGGTATTACGCACGACTTAGAAAAGACAGTATTGCGCGGGTGTTCGATCCAGGAGCAGTTGGAATCGGTTCTCCCAAATAGCCCAAACATCACATCATAACTCGCAAATGTATAGTAGGTACTTCTCCAGGCAAAGTCTGCAAAGAGTCTTATAGTTAGTCACAATTATAATTAGCCACAACTCGATCACGCCACTTATCAATACAGAGCGGAGACATCGACTACAAATAACAAGGATAAGCCTAAACAGAAATCAAAACAAAGCACCTCTCATTTCAATGTGAAACAAAATAAAAGGGCGGCGGCGAAAAAATTGAGTTGAAAAGTTCTCAGCATGTTTATTGCCACTATAGGAGGCATTGAGGCAGCGTCAGTCGATTCAGTATGTGGGAGTTGAGAGAGCGAGTTTCACACTTTCAGTTACCGATGCGTGACTTAAAGTAAGCTATAGTGCTCCAACCGCCGGACTAATTTAATGAGAGGAGCCTTTTCACCCGCCTGACGCGAACTGCACACAGAATTAAAATGTTATTAACATAGAAATGACATAATTAAGCCACTACACCGTACATCTCCGGCTAAGAGAGAGGCGCGTTTATTTTAAATTGCTATTTGAAACTTTTTTCGTTGATATTTTATTCTGTGGATTGACAGCTGCGGTATTTTATTTGTTCTTGATTTGTTCCTATATTTTGGTGCATTGGTAACAGATAAAACAATTAATTTTCATTGCTTTTGATATCATCGACAATTTCCTTATTATTTATTGGTATAGCTCTATTACTTTTTACATTTGAATTCCTCCCGTTTATAATGCATGTTATCCATTTTTGTATCATCTTAATCTTATATTATTGTAATTGTTATAATGTTTATAAATTTTCTTTGTTTCAAGTGCTCTAGAAACTTTACGAATATTTATGAAAGTAGTTACCTTGTATATTAACATGGGTGGGTCCATATCCAGAGGGAATCTCACAAAATTATTGTTTTTTTGTATTCCAATGATTTGTATCTATCTATACTAATAAAACTGCCTGAGTAGGGCCTCGAATCTTCCTCGCTAGTCCAAAGATTGGTAGGAAATATAAGTCGTAAGAGGCCAACTTGAGTAGGTTCATTAAAACAAAAGATATAGCAATATATATGCAAATCCATACATCAGTTTAATAACAAAACCGTTTGAAAATCATGTTAATGCTTCATAAACTTATGAACAACAATTTCTTTCTCATTTCTATGACGTTGCTGTAGTAAGTATCGTGAATTCATTCGCGTATATTCTTCGAAATGCTAATATCGGAACCGAAGGTTAGTTTCCCCGTTAAATTTATCTGTTGTTATTTTGCTGAAATAAAATAGTACCTCATTCCAAATAGCTCATATAGCTTCCTTATATTAAAGAAAACATATGTGATTATAACAAAACAGTCTACTTTCAGAAAACAGAACTTAGTCGTCGATTTCACCGATAATATGCGGAATCACTACCTACGTAAAATTAATGCCTATTGATCGTCCCACAATACGTCAACGACTTCGTCATAACGCATTTAATTTAATAAATAGGTAATAAGGAAATTGTGGTATGACATATGAGGATATAGAATTATATGTTTCATTAACTACGTCATACTACCAGCGACATATTCATATTTTTTGCATATTTAGAAAACAACGGGGTTAGTCTATTGTGGAGAATGGATTTTTAATAATATAAATACATAGACATGAGCAGCCCTTTCTCTCACACAAATAGAACGCAAAGGTCATCAATCACGCTGGCTAAGTGCGGGTAGGTGGATGACGCATTTCGTCGAAATATTGCTTGGAAAATGCTGTTTGTATATAATGGTAGGTTTGTCAATTATTCTACCTCCAAGCAGTAATGAGAAAACATTACTCTGGTCCGGTTTGAATGGCAATGTTCCCAGAAAAATAACAGGGCATAGAGATAAATCATCTTGTAACTCTGCTAGACGAACGCAGTGCAGTGGTAGGTAAGGATTTGGACTTAAATTGATTTGAATTCTGCATGTTTCAATACCTGCGTGATAGTTTTTTGTTATGTGTAGGCGTGTTGCTTACCATCAGGCCATGGCCTGCTTGTCCCATCTCTCTACACTACATAAAAGATCTGTTTCTTCCCTTATAAGTAATGACGAACTTGTACATCTGTAGGTACTTGTAATAATACTTAGAGGTAAATAAATGAAAATTGTTTATTTCAAATAATCCCCTAATTCCCTAAACTAGGTGTGAAACACACCTGCATTTTCAGTATTAGGTCTATTCGTTTTAAATAAATGTATGTATAGTCATAGTTAAACATGTTAAGTACTTTCGAAATCATTAAACACTTTAAAATTGTAAAAATACAAGCCAAGCCAATTAATGGCGTAACGGGACATAACGGGACACTTTTTCGTGCTTGAAGCCTGCGTTCATCGATTTATTAGACGTTGTCACGTCAAAATGACAGTCATAGAGGCCGATAGAAGCGAAAACTTAAGTTGGGATTAAAATCTGAAATAGCACAAGTGTTGCACAATACGTCACCTGTATAGCTACATAAATACTGCTATTACTCACGTCGAGCGAAATCAAAAGATTTCGCCCATCCAAGAAGCGCTTAACACGTCCCGCTCTCTACCGCCTAACTAAATTGGCTTTGGCTATGCTATTGCTGTCTCTACCATTACACGCGAAAAAAAAAGAGAGAGCAATCTCATGTAGCTAAGACAGTTAAACGCTTCACACACGAGTTTTAAAATCAGAGGAAATGACGTAAAAGTAGTGGGGCAGAGCCTACATCGCACCAAAAATTATCAATCAAATCCTACATCGCACCATATGATTGGTGAATTATGGTGCGATGTAGGCTCCGACCCACTACTTTTACGTCATTTCCTCTGATTTTAGGGCTCGTGTGTAGAGGGGCTTAGTCGGTAAACTCTCAGCTCCCATGCCATGACGCTGCCGTTCATTACGTGCTCAGGCCAACTGTTCTCAAAGGTTACGTCATAGAGTTTATCTAGAAGAAACAATTTTTCTGTTTGAAGATTATTTCCCCACATTGTATATATACACGTATACACAATAAAACGATAAACAAATTTGTTACTAAAATCAGTCCATAGTCGTCCACTACTACTGGACATAAGCCTCTCCCATAATACACAACTTAGCTCAATTCCAACCGCCATCAGCAGCTATTCGTAAATCGTCACTCCATCTAATCTCAGGGCGTCCTACACTACGTACGTACGTTCAAATAAATTAAATTACAACATGGTGTTTTTACTAAGAGAGTTCAATTAAATCAATTTGGCCTCAGATGGTAAAGTTTCGTCACTGACTTGTACTCATCAATAATTCCTCTGCTATGTTGTTTATCGAATAATTGTTACGTGTAATAGGTTCGAAGCTCAGGAAAAATATATTGGGTTTTTAATAGATAGCAAGGGGCTAGACCGTCGTTAATTATTCAGGAAACCCCGATTTTCAATGAAATGGTTTTCCGGACCGCTTGGTATTTCGTATTAATCAATTATGCTACCGGTATTAGGTTCTTTTTAAATTACTCCAAGGAAAATTAATTGACATAGTAATTAATTAGGTAAGAACTTTTTTTTATTATTATAATAATATATGGAAATGTCTTACAGCTCATACATGTGTGTGTACGTAACAATATGTGTGCGTGCAAATGTACGCTCAAAAATCAAGGAAAGCTTTGATTGTTATGAATGTTTTGGAGTTTAGTCATGGATAAAGGATAAGTAAATATATTTTATGTAAACTCTTTGAATCTAGTGTAAGCAAAGAGTTTATTTACACTTTATCTAAGATTGTAAGCGAATATGAAAATTAAAATTCAAACATTTCTGAGTTTTAACGTAAATGTTCACAAAAAAATAACAGTGAAAAAGATAAATCGTCCTCATTTTCTGTATAACAAACCGCCTTAAATGCTAGGCATTAGTTTTAGATCCTCCGTATTCAAATAATTGCGTGGCATTGAGCTGTAATGAGCAGTCTTGCTGCTTACCATCAGATACAAGTTTCGCTCGTTCAGTCACTCTATATTACAAAAAAAAATACTAATTGAACATGTACATTTTTAGGAAAATATTTACTTAATTTGTTTGAAACTTAGCAAATTTTTATGTAGAAAACTAAATTTAATCTATATCCGCTTACAATTTATAGAATTAGTCAACTTAGTACGAAGAAACGCGAAGTAAAATAATAAATTATTTGACTGATACAACGATCGGCAATAATACTACTGGTAATGACCGTTGCATGTCTGATTTATCATTATAAAAGTTCTTTGATTCACCTATTTGGTATTGTTGAGCATTTTATTAGGTTTAAAAGAAAATGGTCTTGATAGGGATGAGAAAAGACTTGGGCTATCAACTCGTTTACGGTTTTTATCCAATCTGGTCATTTATACATGGATCGTTACGTACTACTCATATCGTTCGCAAAATTAGATATTACCTACTATGATAGAAATCTAAAATTATATTCCATAAGTCTTATGGAAGTGAATTTTTAAGACAATGCTCATACTCGAATATGATTGAATTACAGATGCAATGGTAATTTTAAAACTAAATTATATTTTTTTAATAAGAAGTTACGAGACAAGCAGGTCGTGTGCCTGATGGTAAGCAACATGCCTGCCACATAACAGCACAGTGACACGCAGCTATTGAAACATGAAGAGTCTAAATCATTACCTAGCACTGCACTGCGCTCATCACCCATAATAGTAGGTAATATATAATTAATGTCGTGGAAAAGTGGAAATCATTATTTTTATTAATAAGAATATTTTATGAAAAGCATGCTCTGGTCGGATCAGCTTTTAAAAAATTGAATTTACGGTACAAGTATCTAGAATTGTTCACTTAGCATAAACATCCCACTAAATGTTTCTACCACTGGGAATCGGGGCCTTCCATAAGCCACCACGCTGGCCCAGTGCGAGTTACTGGATGACACATGACTTTGAAAGATTCTAGGTACGTGCCGGTTTCCTCACGATGTGTTTCTTCATCGTTTTAAGTTGACGGCATTAAGCACATGACTTCGAAAAGACAGTGGAGCGCGTGGTTTTGAACCCGGGGTCTCCGGGTCGTCAGTCGCCGTTATATCAACTAGACCAGCCGTACCTTGTTCAGATAAGTAAGGATCAGATTTATTCAGGGTTATTTTCACATATATTTTCAAAGTATTCCAACCTTAAAATAACCATTATTAAAAAATCGCAGTGGTGGTAAGTCAGGATGTGCCAATGTCATACTTTTGCAAGTTATTTTACCGCCAAGTTGCAATGCTTGCAAGCGAGCTTTACTGAGTTTCGGTTGAAGGGCAATGTTTCGAGAGAAATTACAGAGTAAAAACCATTTTACTGGTTGGCAGGCGCAGTGCAATGCTAAGGCTGTTTTTATGAGATTCTAGTTACAACACCTACCTTTTCGAGTATGCAATATTGTAACACATATCAATTAGATGTAGTAGTTCTCATTGTATTTTAGTTATGGTAATAAAGGCATTGCCGAAAAAAAAAAGTTGATGTTGATGTATGTAATTATCAATAATATATATGACATTAATAAGATTTACATTGCATAAAAAACAATCCATAATATATATGATTTGATATTCCAACAACTTAGACTAGTTAAAACTCAGCGCATCTCTAATTTAGCTATTGCATAATTTATTTTCCGGTGCAATTTACTTCACGCAAGGGTACGCTTTAAGTACTTGACATTTCCTTTATATCTAATGTTTGTAGTTAACCAAAGTCACTAAAAGAAACTAGTCAAGTGCGAATTTAAGTTTTAAGTTAAACACTGTAAAACTTTAAATTGCTTTAATGTTTTAATATTTCAAGCTAGTGAACACTCTCTACTATTTTCTCATAGAACTGATAAAAAAATATTTTTGTGACGATTTCATCTAAATATTAATTCGTGAAGCAAAAACTTTATACCCCTCGACACTTTGCATAAAAATATTTAATAGAGTAACTTAGTATTCATAAAATACATTACTCAACTACCATGGGTTTGACACACACGCATAAACACGCTTTTGTTTATCGTTAAAGTGTGTGGTCAAATTGAGTACCTATTTTGATTGATATTGCTTATTCGATCACTTGTTTTTAGTATTACTTCATTAATCCCGAAAAGTGACTAAACCTAACATTCAAATAGTCCCGTGGCAGAAAAAAGTGCAATAAGTACATACAGAGAAAAATTGTCGTACAGTAGTTCTTAGCTATGTAAGTATGTTTGGTTAATATCAATTCAAGATGACCGCCGCCACAAAATGGTGGACAAAATATTTTTTCACAACCTACCTCAATATGGGTATTAAATGAAAGGGGTTTACTAGTAGAATTCTATATACTCAGAAAAAGTCAAATCCAAGACGGCCTCCACCTCAAAATATGGTTATCAAAATGCCTAAATATGGCTATCAAATGAAACGGCTTGACTAGTAAAATGTTGTACAGATTACAAATCCGAGGATTTTTTTTTTCTTTTTTTTCTTTTTCTAATATGCCTTCTTCCGATTCAGAGCCGTACGAATCGATCGATAGTTGCCAATGTCGTTAGCGTAGTATGTGACTTTGGAACAATTTCCTAGTACGACCACCACACACAACGAAGAGGATAGAACATTTTTTAAACCTACCTTTTAGCACTCCTTCAGAAAGGACTATTTTCTAATCTTAAAATGCCTATAAAAAGTTTTCAGCGTTGAAAACGTATCGTCAGAATCACTTATGTCACAAAAGCTAGTACGCACCATTCTTACTTAATTTTAATTGGCCACAAAGTTTTTTCATATATTTGTTCAGAATTTTTTTAGATTTAAAAAAAAAAATTGCGATAATGATATTCCTTCGTAAAATCTTAGTTCAGTAACCTTAACCCTAGGAGCAAATAGTTAACAAGAGAGAAGAGACTCATATATACAGGAGCGAGATAAGATAGGCAGTGGATGAAACGATGATGACTGCCCGGCTTTAATCTGTCAAATAAACGCCATCATTACCTTAATCCTGCTTAACTCTACAAGTCGAATCAACGTATAATCACGTAATTTAATTTAATTTGCCATCTACACGCTCCTTGTTGATCACGCAACGTCCTTGAATGACAGATCTAACCTGCGGGAAGATGACAAGGAAATTCTTATTAGCTAGTCATAGATACAAGCATTTGTTCTCGGTTTTGCCTTTACAGTATGATAAGCATTCAACTTGAGTTTTTTTATTGTAAAGTTAGGATCTGAGTTTTTGTCGAACTTTTTAATACAGATATTAAACGTTAATTTATGTTAATATACCGTATACCAAAACTTAAGTAAAGCTCAGTTTTGTTTGAATGATGTCAAAAACTTTAAAAAAATTGTTTTACTCCCGTATTACAAAATTTGACTTTCGCTCAGTTTTGTGTCTTTAAGTTTGTATGAGCTGGGAAAATTTAAATTTATATACTCCAATTTGACTCTCTTTAAAAATGTGACAACTTTTTATCATGCATAAATAAGCCTAAAATAAAAATGTTCGTAAAATTGCAGTGATTCGTCAGTTTGTTCATTTATTTTGTGCAACACAAAACAACTTAAAGAAAAGACTCGGATTCGAGCTTAGTTAATATGTAGACGCAATGTTAAAATTTTCTTCGGATTGTAAAATGTTGCAGTAGATATATGTAAAATTACACAATTTTCGTTTTCAAAGAATTCTACAAAATCTTTATTAGTGAGGAACAAACAGACACGCTTATTCGAATATTCCACAGGCCCGGCTAAAGATAAAGGAAGTTGCCCACACATTTGTTGCCGTGGTTTACGCAATTTGCCGCGTTTTGTCGGCGTTTCCGGCGACATGTCCTGACCAACTCGTGCGTTCCGTGCGACACATTACTTGACCAACTAGATACTTCTTACTCAATTATAGATACAATTTATATGCAAGTACAGATATAGATATTAAACAATTATTATTATTTTGAATCGTGGTCCATTTTTTGGCATTCTAAAACGTAAAAATTATGACTATCACTTTGTAGCGTAAACATATGCATGATCTTTGTCAAAATTGAACATTTTAGTGTACCGTTGATCAAGTTTAACGTTACTTTCCCATCCGCATTCACAACTTGAGCGTAAAAAACAAAAAAAGATCTTAACATAATTGGCTATACCTAGTTGCTTTTCTGTATATATGTCATCGTAAAATTGTAATAATCAACAGTTTATATTAAAACACGTGAGTGTATAAATTTATGGTCTATATAACATTTATCTACATCAATGTTAAATGTTCGAAGTTATTTCTTAAATTTTCTTTACAAAATAATTATGAGACTATGTCAGTCTACTAAGTTCTTTTGTTAAATCAAAAAAATACTTCCGAAAGAACTAAGGTGATTTTAAACATTGTATTTTCAGATTCTCAAATTTTGGAATATTTCCTGAGCACGGACTAGCATCCGGTGTATTCGTAAAAGGAAATGACGCAAACTGTAGCGCGAAAAGTACATTCGAGGTTCACGCTGACAGTGCATTAGCCTAGCAAAAAAAATACCGTTGTGTCTGAAAGTTTTGGCTGAGGTTCCATTAGAACCAAACGAGCACCTAGCGAAGGCGCGCCATCCAAAAACTGGCCAAATAAAACGAGCACATACTGCCAGTATTGATTTAATAACAGCCGAGAGCGGGGGTGCAGCGAAAAATAAAATTAAAAATATGCATAATAAAAATTTGGTCGATAACGATGGGCCCTCGCTCCCCAGTGAAGGGGATCGATTTATTTTTGAAATTACATCTACTGCAGTGGGTGCTGTCCTCCCATCACAGTTTTGTTTTAATTTCTCGCCGCATTTTATCAAAGCTTATGTGATTTTAGAACTCTTCCATGATGCGATTCTGGATTGGATTTATAATTGCACAAAGATTGCATAGTGTGTTTGTTTTATGGAACCTAGTACATAGTCAGCTTTTATTCAATAGAGGAAGAAACATCACTTTATGATAGGGATCGGAAGGTAGGGAATTCGGCAGCACTAGTGGTTTAGTTAGGTGTTTACCAGAGCGAAAAACACAATTATATGTGGATACATGATTATACATTATACATTAAATGTGGATTATACAATTTCATTTCTTGTAGTTGGAAAACTTGGAAGGTAAAAAAAGGGTAGAAAAAAAATTTGTCGAGTTTATGAGCAACATCAAATCAATTCATAAATGTCTGATGTGTATGATGTTAAGCAAAGATGTGTTGATCTAAGGTCGGGTTTAACACTACGGTAAAATAATATGTACTTAAATATATATAGTTTACTGTATATAAAGATGGGACGAGCAGTACATCTCCTTGTTGGCAAACAACACGCTTAACTTAAAACAGCACGAAGTCATCCTATTATTGATTGCGCTGCACTCTTCACCCAGAGATGAAATTATTTATCATAAAGATAATTTAGCTTTGTAATTTTTCTGAAAACAATACCCTCCAAACCCAAACACAGTAATGTTTACACATTACTGTTTGGCGGTGGAATAACTGACAAAGCTGTGGTACTTCCCATGAATATGCAAAGAGCCCTACGAAAATACGTACTACGAAAGTAGTAGTATGGAATGTTGGTTCCTTAATCAAAATAAGATAGCTGATCAGATCGGGTTGAAATTTGAAACATATTTAAATTATAATCTCGAATAGCACATATGCTACTTTTTATCACCGAAAAATGAACAGAAATGGGAACTATTAGGATAAAACGGAGGGGCGCTGTTAGTCAGTCATATTCGGAACAAGTGTAGTGTTCTGTGACGCAATGTACTTTCCGTACTTTTAATAAAGTACAAAAATTCCAGCTACAACCTACCACATACTTCTAATAAAAGAAATAAGTTAATATCACACCAGATAAAGAGATCAGTTAACGTTGCTGAAAAAACAATAAAACCCAACACACTTAATCAAACTTTGTCGGCTTTAAATTGAAGGGGGAAAAGGATTAATCCGCTGTTCCAAGCCCTACAGGCGTCACAGATACCATTCCATATCCATTTACAGTATCCTTTCACTCGTGGTACTCAAAAAGCAGCAAAACATGAAGAGTTAAAAATCCCCGTAAGCCGATACGGAAAATTCAACATCCAGTATCCAAAACCGTCCTTCTAACCAAATTGATTCTCTGACCAACACGTGTCACGAAAAAATAATATCGGCCGGGAAAAATAACAGTGACAAATCGTTGTTAATAACGCACACATACGGGTAAACAAATGTGAAAAATAACAAAACGCACAAACTCTCGAGTTCTCCATTCGGGAGGCAGAAAACAACGAATATATTTTTATAAAAAAAAACAACATTCAATAATTCAGCGCCACGCTTGTCGCTCGGCCTGTGTGTGACAGCGAACACAGGACAAGGGCTGATTAAAAACCGGTTTTGACTAATTTGATTTTTTATAATATATTACGAAGCGCTTTATCCCATGAAATTGTAACTGCAGGCTATGGAATCCACTTTCTCAGAACGGTTTTCCGACTAATGTCGACAAGAAAATGGTAAAAAACCTGTGTGTGATATTGTAAATGTTCAAACAGTGACAGCTACGTATGTATCATATGCCCTAAACTGACGGCTAGAACGCAGTGAAGTAAAAAAAGTGGAATTACATTTTATGTTTTCTCTCATAAGAAGAAAGTCAAAGTCATAATAATCCACCACAGTGGCTAATTGCGAGTTGACGGATGAAATATGCTATCAAAAGATACCTTTCTTGGGACACGTTAGTTTTTCGGTTAATTTTCCTTCGCCGTCAACGAGAATTTATTTAAGAAAAATAACTACTTAGGTACGAGTTCATGTGATAAATTATTCTCTTAATTTCATACATCACTCACAGCTCATCACTAAAAGAAGTAAACCTGAGACGCCATTGAAGAAAACTTTATAACTCTGTCTACTAATTATGTTTATCAAGCTCAAAGATATAAAAGTTCTTTTAATTATCACTTTATTACGATAAAAATGAGAATTATCGCGTGCACGCTATCTAGAAATCCGCACAAATAGATAAAAACTGAAAATTTCACATTCGACGAAATTTATAGCCTACAATTAAATGAATATATGAATTAACAAATACTTAATTATATTAATAATTCATGTATTTATGGCGCTACATAACAGTATGTACATACTCGTTTCTAATGTAATGCGTAAAGTGCGTCAGTTGCATAATAATATAATAGTATTGGCTCATGAGGTTACCGCCATGTGGGACGTTGATTCCCCGATCATATTCCTGATAGTAGTGCCGGCACACGGCCTAATAGCGAAAAGTCTTGACCAATATCTCGAGAGACTTTTTGCTAGACGGTTGGATCAAGAGTCAGATGCAGAGAGCGGTCATCTTCGACACGGCGCGCATCGTCAGGAGGTTCCTCAGTCTGCAGCCGCAGGTTTAGGTTTGTATAATGTCTCTATGTTATTTTTAAGCAGATTTTATTTTCTATTGTAAAATCTAAACTTAAGAAAAAGGAATGAATAACTGGATGATAATCTATATGTTAACACGTCGTCAATACGTGACGTAAAATCTTTGTACTCCTTTTTACAAAAATGGCGTGGACGGAAGAGTATGATTTTTTGCAGTTATAGATAATTAAATATAGAGTAGGTGTTAATACAGAGAAGCAGACCAGAACTCTATTTATTAAATGATGTATAAAAATATTAAATCAATAGAGAAAATATTACATGCTTTACCATGTATTTAACACACACATATAAATACTCTTTTGTGTATTCTTGACTCTGTGGTCAAATTTTGAGTAAATAATATATATTGGTGGCCAATTCACACACAACACCAACTGATCCCAAACTAAGCAAAGCTTGTACTAAGGCAGCCAGATAGCTGATATATTATAGTATCTTAGTGTATCATTATTAATACGCACAAAAAAACTATAGAAGTGAAGATATAATATATTCATATTGCTTATTGGAACGTGTAATTTTACGTGACATACACTTACGCGTATTGAAATGTTGTCTCGCGTTGTGTAAATAAATACATAGACGTAATTTTAAAAGCATTGCATAAATATAGCTTGTTTGTTATTGATTTGATTGAATTTGATTTTTTTTAAACAGTGTTGTCTGTTTTCGCAACTGCTGTATCGATTGAGTAAAAATTTTGTCGTCGTATCTACATTAAACAAAGTGAAAAACATTTCGATTCACGTAGTTGCACATCATCTTTTGCCAATTAACTAAATGAAGTAAAAAAAAACAGTGACAGAAATGAAAACAACAGAAATATCTCCATTTATCTTTTATGTTGAAAAACAGAGTTTACGGAAGAAAAAAAATGGCGCATTGACGTACGCGTCGTCCGTTTTTTCTTAAAAAAATTAGATTATAAATATTTTATACTTATACTTGACATTGGCGAAATTGTGAGGCTAAACCACAACAAAAGCCATAAACCAAGAGTTGAAGTTGATTTTTAATGTCTTAAATCTATCAAAGCATAAACAATACCTATCAGCTATAAGTGATAGAATAATTTACAAAATAGAAAAACCTTTAATTAATTCTACTATAGTAGTTGCCTCGTCAGGAAGCGGTAACGCCGCAATCAGTCTCGGCGTGCGGATAGCGGTCTATCAATGTGTCATTTAACCCAGCTAGTGATGAATTAAATCTCGTGTAAAATTTGGGATTGGCGTAAAACACAGCCACCGGTAGATTCGATTAAAATATCAATGAGAGACTGACACCGCGGTTGCCGGCTAGTTAAATATCATTCGCCTGTCGCGGCCGGATGGATTTGATCGACTGCAGCCCTGATCGATATATATGGATGGCATCACATAGGTCTCTCTCAAATTTTAAAATGTTGGGTAAGTGTTGGGTTTGCTTTCAGTAAAAAATCTATTTTTTGTTCCTTTTTAGAGGAGATACATCGCGTTACGTAAAAAGTAGTTAGTTTTGTTTTGCTCACAGTATTAGCATTGCCATGCAGCTGAGTAAAACCACCAGTACTTTTCATGCTTCTGACTAGTAATGGACTTGGTTGTCGTGATTACATCTAGCCCTTTATCGGTGCTTAGTGTATGTAGTTGTGTAGTGTAATTGTTTGTGGCGTCGTAAGCGCAAAAAATGCCACTAGCGGGCGTAAAAAGGACTTCAATATATGCATAATATTATTTATCAAATATTTGCTAATGATCGGTGCCGTAAATAAGCGGTCCTACCGGTGCCCAGGCACAAGGCATGGACTCGTGGGTGTAAGAATGGCCAGACCACGCAGGACTCTCATTTTTACCAGTTTGCTCCAGATAGGTTGCCGCTGCGCTCTTAGTGCTCGATCCCAACACATGCTTTGTACCAGTGATGCAGTGATGCCAGTATCGTCAAAGACGTCTGTTAAATTAAGACAAAACATCGCATTCTTTTTTGGCCGCGTACGAGCGTATTTTTATATAAAGAAGGCCTATACACACCATTGCTTTAGCAAGAGTAGCTAAACAAGGGCGCAGTTATAAAAACTCGCACAGGCCGCAGAAAAGGCTATTTGCGTGTCGCTAGTGATTACAATATTTATTTACTATTTTATTACTATATACTCATTTGCTAATAGACGAGTAAATTAGAAATTAAGAGCCCGATGGATGTCATGTTGTTAGTTGAAAACTATTAGCACACAAAAATCAACAGTTGTCCCGCGGTGAGCTACAATGTACATACAAGAGCACAATGTACACATCCGATTGCGTTATCCCGAGGCCGACATAATTCGGCACAAATGCACGGGTGTAAAAACCGTTTAATTGGCCGCCCGTTGGAGGTACGCACGATGCGGATCATTCGCAATCACGGGTAGTGAGGGGCATTGTCGATTAAACCATCAATGATACAATCTAAATGAAATAATATCGAGTCGTATGGACCAACCCTGAAAGATACACGTCAGTATAAACGACAAACTTGAAATAGTGAAAAAAATGCTGTTGGTTTCAAAACGGAAATTTACACGTGAAATAATGTTTGAAACAGCGTTTTTTTTTTTGTAATTTCAAGGATACACCATTATAGTACCGACTATTATAAAAAAACTATGGGGGTACGTGTAGTTAAGGAGACCGCAATGGTTTACAAAAATTAAAGAATTGAGGTGTCGATATTTGACGTAATCACATTGTTTTGTTCCGAAATATTGAATGAAAATATTTTTAATATTTTCATAGACATCGCAGAAGAAATAATGTTTTACGTATATTGCGGGCACAAGAAAAAACTTTTCTTCAAATAAATGTGCACGAGGAGTGTGCAAAAAATATGATCTGTCGTACATATGATATCTTCTTATTGGAATCCGGTTAAAATGAAAAAAAAAGTTAAACTACGTAGAAGATATAGATACTCGTATATCTCTAGAAGCCCAACATCGATAAAAAATATTTTAAAGGTTTGTACAAAAATATGGGTGCTTGTTTTTGAATTTTGAAAATTGTAATCCATTCAACTATTTGAATTTTTCTAAGTCGAAATGCACTTGTCATTTTGTCATTTTTTATCGTTCTTGTCAACAGGTGTGAGGTGTCACATCACTAGTCACTACGTAAAAATAGTGGCAAATCTGGCAACCTGTTAGGGCCGCAATGACAGCGCGGCCCGCGGCCGGTAGCGGTCCACCGCAACTTTTACCTACAAAATTCGATAGCTTATGGACTTGCACACCCCGTTGACAGTATCATATATTTATAACTAAGCATTATAGGAAATACTGAAATTGACATGATGGTTTTATAGAGTTTACCCACGTTCGATGTTAATTATCCCTTAGCTATAGTGCTTTATCACGTAAATGAACCCTTGCAGATCCTCTGATGAAGCATTGTGACAATGCTCTATGCGTTCGGGCTATAGAACACCTTGTGGTACGCCCACGGTATCTTAACACCTGTGTGATGAAATGAAGCTGTAGTCTTCTTATAGTGAAAATAACGAAAGCTATACTAATAATGACAATATTAAAAATCTGTTAATATACAAAATAAGCAAATTAATTTTTAAACTCAGTTTTAAGCTACCGCCGCTAACTAGTTATTATATTTTAATTCCATTAAAATTTTACAAAACATTCGAATTCAAAATTTGGATAAAACCTTCAAAGATTTGTCTAAGCAAAATTTTCCAACAGCTGCGTGACACTGGGCTGGCGTGTTGCTTACCATCAGGCATATGTCCTGCTCGTCCCGACACTATAATTAAAAAAATCAATCAAACATCATTAAGCATAGTTTATTTTAATAATAGATCGCGAACAGAAAAATAAAAGTCTTCTTTCAATTTGTTAACTGCGTATTTTGATTACAAGTGCTCTACGTAACCGTGTATAATTGATAACCCCAACTTGACTTCCACAACCAATCGAAACGTACAAATGTATACGTTTGTTCGGACGGCACCTGCGTTAGCAAATCAAGTTGGGACCGCTGTATCCCCTGATAATTTGTTCTAATTGAAATTCAAGTCAACGGGACATGGCCAACGGGCATAATCGAATCTCTGCCGTACGTCTGTTTGGCGAACGTTCGTCTGCCACAAGCCAAAAGTTATATGCCCTGCGACTAATGATGTTTTGCGCCCGTAGTTTGAATTTAGTAGTTAACAATACAAAACGTTGAACATACCTTACTGGCAGATAGACTGACAACCAAACAGTTCCAAAGAGAAAGTGTTCCAAAAAGATCCCAAAGCATTATATTAGTTCAGGATAGAGATCAGTGACACATGGCCGATACTGTGACCATATCCATGCTGACAGTGATGATGATGATAACATGTTTATGAAATTTTTAACAACTCTTCTCTCATTTCACGACACAAATGTGCAAACATCGTGTAGATAGATTAAGTGGCTATATATTTGAGCGATTTGGTGTCGATACGTTGGACACGTGGAGGCTGGCGGCTCATCACATTTTCAAGAACCTTCCTAAGCGCTTTGTCGACTTGTGACCAAAATGCTGGCGTTTATTTGAAGCAACGTATAAGCATTGCCTTTTCGAGTGGTTGTGGAGTTGATAATTCTAATTATCATTGGACTTTCATTGGTCTTCAGATAATTCAGATGTTCGAAGTGCATGGAGTTAGGTACGTGGTAAAGTGTAGTTCTAATTGTAATTTAGTTTGATTAGTTAGGCTTATTCCATATCAGAAATACATTGGTCTAAGAATGGATAGTGCAGCGTTAAGCGACAGTAGTATAATCTTAAATTGAAATCATCAAACACAAGAACAAAATTAAAAAATTTAATTAACCCCAGACTACCTCGGATTTCTTATCTGTACGTACAACATTCTACTAGTCAAGCCCTTTCATTTGATACCCATATTAGGGGAGTTGTGAAAAACGAAATGTATTTCACCATATTGTGGTAGCGGCCATTAAATTTGTCATAGTGCATGGTGTTCTACTAGTCAAGCCCTTTCATTTAGTAAAGAAATATTTTGTCCGGCATTTTGTGGAAGCGGCCGTCTTGAATCGATATTGACCAGACATAGCTAAGAACATCCGCATGGATATCAACTTTCAAATATAAAACCGCATCGAAATCGTTCTATCCGTTTGAGCTCTACGGTGCCACAGACAGACACACACAGCCAGACAGACATCGACGTCAAACTTATAACACCCCTTTTTTTTGGTCGGGGGCTAAAAACAAAATTTTTATATCGGTCACTATGAAAACTCACGCTAAAGTAAGACGTGAGGATGTTGTTGGATTTAGAGAAGTTAGTTACCCAAGCCTTTGTCGTATCTAACTCAAAGTACTTTATGTTGTCATTGCTGAAACTAGGGGTCATCTCTCACAAAGAGAATCAAAACCAGACATCAACTGTGCTGGCTAAATTCGGGCTGCCGGATGACATGTAGATATGTCCGAGAGAAGGTATTTTTTTGAACATATCTGTTCAAACACGATAATTTTCCTTCAATTGTTTAATTTGTGATGATAATAAATTTGTACATCTATACTTTGGAATATCCTCATGCAAATGGCGGCGGGATGAGAACTCCTCGCCACTAGGCTAGTAATCTATGTATTGTAAGATGTCGAAATAAATGTACGTGTTTTCGAATAGTTACAAAATGTATAAATGTTGATATAGAGATAGTTTAGGTTCACTTGTCAACTATTGAGTCGCTGTTTATCACGTCGATTGATTTCATTAGGTTTGAACAAGGCCTAGCCCTAGCCATTGTCTGATCAACAACGTTCTAACTCCTGATATATCATATTTTCCACTATGATAAGCGTAGATAGGTGTATAGTTGTAGAATGTGTTTGTATGTGGTTTAGGTACACGTATCTGTTTACTTGTTGTTTATCAAGTCGATTGAATTTATTAGATTTGAACACGCTTCAGTTGTTTTCTGATCAACAGCGTTCTAACTTTTGATAAATAATATCATATTTTCCAGTATGATAAGTGAAATATCGTATACGATAAGTATAGAACACCCCACAAGAATTGTTTTAGATAGGGTGACTGCCAAGTTCTTAGGGGCGACAGGGTCAAGGTCGCAAATAGTTTCTAAAGCTAGCCAGCTTACGCTGAGAGATGGGGGTGGTAATAAAAGATACTTGATCTCGGGATAAACATTTCGTATTTTGTTTCGGCTGAATTCTGACTTATTTTATTACGGGAAAACATTTGTATCATATCAAGTAAGTTTAAAGAAGATTGGTCATTTTTTTAATGCTTTTTCTTTAAATTGTTTGGATACAGTTCGCAGTTATTTGCAGGTTTACGCGAGCTGTAAAATGTTTGAGCTTTTTCAAATCTATTTTATAACATTTGTGACTATAGAAATTTACGACATCAAAATAACTGTACTGTACTTTAAGTGTATAAGTGTGTGATATTTATAAAATATCTTTATACTATTTTTTTGTCGATAATAGATGGCAGTTCGGAGCTTAAGGGTAGTTTTGTTGTACGTTGGAAAGAGATTAAAATTATTCTCAATTAGGATTTTTTAGGATAGAGTTTATGTTTGGCCATCAACGCTGCTGGTAAAAAAATGTTTTGGCTGAAACTGAATCCCGTACTCCTAAGGAACTCATACTCTATTTTCTTAAGCATACTCAAGTCGTGGGTCAGGAAATGAGGAAGATTGTATAGTATTCCAAATCTTAACGGTTCGAAAAAGCGGGAACTGATCTTTTAGTATCTACGGTAATAGGTCCAGTTTACAGGGATCGTATGTATTTGTATGTGTTTCCACTTGTCCTATTAAAGAATGGAGAAATAGAATCACATTGTGTAACTAAAGAGCACATTCTCCAAAGAGAAATCGAAGAGCATTGAATAGAAAAATCAAATTTAAACAAGTAAAAATACAATTGTTAACAATTTTAGGTCGTGGGACATAAAATTTTAAACAGTAAAGCAATTTTAAATGTTATAGCAAATACCAATAATTATGCGTTTTCTACCGCAGCTATCAAAAGTACTCATAACTTTGAATCGGTTTTGATGAAACATAGCTAAGGGCACTCCCGACTAATTCAAACAAAATCAAAATGGGTTTATCCGTACCGGAGCGATGGTTTCACCGACAGATGTACACACACAAACCCGTTTACACAAACGTATAAAACATCGTCGCGTTTATACGTCGGGTCTGAAAACCGCCCAATACACCATAGCATAGCATAATATTATCGAAGTTCAAGAGTCTGCAGTTGAAATACTGAGGCTTGAATAAAATGATGTGATATTTAGGTCCTATTTAAATAATATAAATTTGCAGCGACGAACCTATCCAATCTAAAATGATAGAGACAGACAGGTTCATTCATATTCGCATAATCAAACGGGCGCTCATGCATTAAGTTCAGAGAGTTCATGCATAAAGTGTCGCTATTCATATGAGAATATGATTCTTGTCAGGTAACGCGAGACTACGGTTTCTACTTTGTTTTCATAGGATTACGTACAATCAAAACGTATTAAAACGAACAGGAGATTTTGTATCACTTGTGCACTTCTACTCTAATTCATAAAATTAACTAACGGTATACCCTGCGCGCGTTCCTACGTCACCTGTGGAGAATTGGTCGTACCAACTAAGAAACCTTCTTTGACTCATGAACAACGTCATTGCTAAAAGTCATCACATGATTAAATGCATAGTTTACGATTCTATAATTACAAACATACAGGCAATCATTAATTTGTATAGAGTTATGTAAACATAGACGCAGAATTGCACAAAAACATACGCCTAATGGTAAACAACGGACTTGCTCATAACAACGCCGTACCACGTAACTATTTGAACATGAAGACTTTAAATCACTGCCTAGAACTTACGCTCTTCACTTAGAAATTTTAGGTACAATAAATCGAAAATATAAAAAAATATTCCAATACAAATTGTTCCAAAATGTAGGTCACACGCATAGAATAATAACGCTTAGAAACCGGGTGGGTCTGCGCAAGAAAAGTGAGGCGAATCATACTTTCTTGTCGTGTGCCAAATGTGTCGCTGAATTGAAAAGATATATTCATATCTCTTCACCTCACTGAAGTATATCATTCATTTAGTTCATTACTTCAGCTGATTAAACTTGAATTTACTTCATTTGAAGGAGAACCAGTCGGATGCATCATTTACATCATTTAGTTCGTTTGAAAAAAGAACTAAGCAAACGCAAACGGAATTGAAAATATGTGTTCATTTCTTCTGATCACCGTGCATATTTTTGTTCAGTAGTTTCGTCTAGTTCGCCTATTATATACTCTTTCATTAGTGTTAGTTTACTGAACTAGAAACGAAATGTATGGCTGTGATTGCTATGAATAAAATATGTTGAGGCAATAAATTTATTTAAATGTAACAATGTAAAATTGTTAGTTTTCACAAATAGCAGATATCCATTCACACATGAACTCAAGTTTAAGACTGACCTTTAAGATTTTTTTTCTTTCTTTCTTTCTTTGCACTTGCTCTGCTGTTTCATTAAACTATATTATGTATTACACTTTATTCGACGGCTATCAAACGAGGATTGTTTTTACTAAAAAACCTTCATCTAACTGTACATACTCCTCGACATTAAAGTTGTGTTTGGCGAATTTCAATACATTATGCTTGCACCGATATCAATCTTCATTTTGCCTCACTTAAGATAAAGCGTTCGTTTGAAGATTATCTAGGCATTATTAATCTATGGTTACACGTATGATCGCAAACATAGCAAATACCCATTATGCGTCTCTGACTCCTACACCACAGCTGCCAAAGAGCAGATAACTCTGAAAAGGCTGAACCAATTTCGATGAAACAGCTAAAAGTACTCCAACTACAAAATCAAAATTGGTTCATCATTACAGTAGTTTTATAACATATAATTGTTTTAGAAGGATTTGGAAATAATTATACAAAGAGTTAATAGATCGTTTCCACTGCAGTAAAAGGATTAATTGTCGGTTCTAGTATTAGAACTTTTAGAGTCCCTTCTACATAGGTCTCCCTTGTTCAACAATGGCCATGTCATTGAGTGGACATCAGTGCAAGAGCATTGTTACAGTTTACGCGAAGTTAGCATTGTAGCTGTGCAAAGTTTGAGCTATCGACAAGCCGATATGGAGTGACAGTGGTGTTTGTTCAAAGGACCTCTGTGACGAACGATGAATGCACGGACTAATGTTCAGTATCAATGATTAGTGTTCTTAGTTACGCTCGTCTGTGGATCACTCTTTGTTCCGAATCGATTGTTTAAGTTTAGATGCGAGACAATCACATAGATTGAAATTGTACGTGATTGTAAATATGGAAATGCTCGTAAAACAATATTTTTATTTTGGAAAAGTACTGGTAGAAAAATTAAAACAGAAAAAATTCCAGCAAGCAGCAGAGGCGACTTGAAGTTAACTGCCATATGTCCCTTTGTTAAAGTATAGTTGACAGGTGCTAGATCCACCCCGCTGGGCTCGTAAGGCCCCGGTAAGCGTAAGGTTTTCTGGGATGCCAGGTCGGACTTTGATCTTTCCTACCTGAGCCAAGCCGTACCGTCTGAGGTGCGCTTGCGCAGGTCGCTCGTTATACTCGTTGAGGACGGTAAGACTAGGACGTCTACACTCTTCCTACGAAAAACGTAACTTTGAAATATGCTCGCGACTTTCCACAGCTCCGGTTCTACTTTGTTTTGCCCGATCGAAAATGGTTTAACGTTTGGATGTTCTAAGCCTACCCAAATTAAGGGACGAAACGACGGATCAAAGTAGAACGGGGGTAGGAAAGTCGCGATTTTATTTCGAAAGTACGTTTTTCGTAGAAAGAAAGTAGACGTCTAGGTTTATAGGGCCGCTTTCTGCATACAGCTCTAAGTCCAGTAGGTCACTTCGAAGACAATTTAGAAAAATATCCCTTTAAAAAAATTAATCAATATTTCATTTTATATATTAGGGTCTGTTGTATTCATTATCGTAATTCAAATTATTTATTATTTCCCTGAGACTAGATGGAGTAACGATATACGAAAGATGGCTGGCGGCGGTTGGAAACGTAAGACCGCGGATCGGCCTGAGTGGCGTATTATGGGAGAGTCTATGTCCAGCAGTGAGCGAATACAGGCTGATGATGAATTATTTTCGATTATCAATTTCATTTTATTAGTATAAAAGTAATTTGACGGTGCGGTTATAAATTAGGAAATTCGCTTCTACGCGCTCTACGCCGAGAAATACTGAATTCATTAATTCCTTCCTAAACTCAATTAATATTTATATTGAAACTTGGATCGCTCCGCAGGACGGACCTTTCCTCTTCTTAGGGTCATCGCTCATTAGAATACTTCACACTTCATTAGAATCAAGCCACTGTACACGAGACCTGGTAATATATATGTGTAAACTAGGTGTGTTCTATGGTTCCACCGGTCGGTATTGTATGTCTCTTATGATATGAAGCAGAAAGAAATTTACCCAAGAAAAAAAATCTACTGGAAATTGCCGAGATTTTATTATATCCATGTAGTTATATTTAAGGTTAGTCTCATCGCGAATAATAAGATGAAAGCGTACCTCTTTTGGCTTATTATATATGTACCTTGAAAAAAAGACAGTTCCTGAGATGTTTTCCTAAGATGCTACATTTAATAATACATTTAAAAACTAAATTCATAAAGGCAGTATCATTCAGCGTGTTAAATCGCTAACTTGTTGGACATACGTTCGACTAGTAGTGAGCTTGATTATCTTGATTATCTTTATACTTTCATCGTTAGAAGTGTAAGTAGTTAGCTAGGTAGTGTTGTATGGTTCTCATTGTAATTCAATTTTGTTAATAAAAGCCCTGCCCTTATTATAAACTCAATAATTTCCAATTTTCAACAGATAAACATGTATTTTAAGCACTAGATTCATATCTGAAGTTCAGACACAAGCGGGGCTATAACCATGCAATAAACATACTATACCTCGTCGGCGCTTTCATCCAATATGTATGGTCTCTGTATTAGTGTTCCCTCCAGATTAACAACCCTACAGAGGCATGCTGACCTAACTTATGTATGGGTGTTTGTCTGTCCGTGCGTCCCTACCGAAAATCCTTGAATAAGTAATGTCAATTGCAATACATATAACGTAGGCGTTTAAATATTTAGGCATAGTTCTTCCTCGTTGGGAGTGAGCGGTATAATGGTCCCAGTGAATTATTTATCACAATTTTATGTCTCGACTTGCGCCCCTCTTGGTAAATAATAGCTACTTTTGATTCCGCCATCTCCGCTTTTGTTAGGTGCTTGTTTTAACAAAAATGTTCGTAGAAGAACTTTCTAGACTTCTTGGTGTTTTGTCCTTCAATTTACCGAGTACATATTAAACGATCGACACGCCTGTTTTTTTTAAGGGAAAACTGGGTCAATTATCTAAAAAGAATTACTACGGGGAAGAAGAAAAAGCACGTGTGCGTTAGACGCTTTTTTGTGTGGGTGTAATTTTGTGCATTCGCGTCAAAGACATACGTAATAGTAGTAGGCCTATTTGTTGCTATACAGGTTATTGTGGAACATTAGTACTGTAAATACTGAAATGTCAAGGTTTTCACTTCTATCAGCAGTCCTTATGACTTCCAATTATTTTATTTTTTGTGTTTACTCAAATATCTGCAAGTGTGTTTACTCAATTGATTCAGCCTTTCTGTTGCACTACCTAAAAATGGATCTATACTTAGTAGCAGAACATTTTTTTTTAAATTTAAGTACACATAACGCCCTTAGGACTAATGATAAATAACCATAACAACTAAACGTAATAAGTATGTATTTAAAACTATATAAGTATTATAACGAAAAAAAAAATCTGCTATTTGGCCGCCATAGTACAAGCTTTGCTTGGTTTGGGCTCAGATGGTGTCGTGTGTGAATTGTCCTGTCCACTTATATTTAATTTAAAAAGCACGTAACTGTTTTAGCAAAACCATATTGCATAAACATAACTGAGCATAATGTTTAAAGCCACACATTTGTAGTTTTAATACGTATGTGACCGCGGCTTAGACCGACCGCCGCACCTTCACATACCTATAACAATTCTAAATGCGTAAGTATTTAAACTATTCAACGTATTAAGTACAATATAATATAGTAAACTAAGATTAAGACTATTCTGCGTCTCAGAAATAGTCTAATTGAATGTAGTACAATATATTGTTATGCTTAAAAACATTACGCCAAAAAACGATTATGCAAATTTTATATTATGACACTAGGTATATATTATGCTATTTTCATTATGACAAAGTGCATTAGGAAAAAAATAAATGAGCTACATGTAACCCAAATAAGTATCTGTCTTTCACACAATATAATAATGTCACACAAGCGAGATCAAGCCGCTCGCATAGCAGAGTTGCTTACACCGTTTACTTTAAACGACCTATTATAAAATCAGTTATATAATGCAGATCCAGCACTTCTATCAACTTGGAAAACCGCTTATGTGATTGCGCTATTGCTTTTACTTTAATTTCAAATCGAAATGGAAGAGACAACAATAACAATGAGATAACCAATTGATTTAGGCGGTAAGCTTCTGGAAATTCCTACGCTGTGGAAACCAGTGATTGAATCGGACCATACGGAATTCAAATATTTGCTGTCTTTATTTAATTTTAATAACAAAAATGTCATATTAGGTAATTTTTTGTTAAAAATGTATCACTTAAAATTAGCTGCCATCCTGGCTTCGCATGTCTAAGCTTTTATTTAAATCAAATATTTTAAATGAATTTGATCATAGTTACTTATAAATTTTATACTTTATACGCTCATCATTCTCTCGTAAAGAGAGAGATAAATCCATAATCCATCACGTTGGTCTAGCTGGTCTAAGGGTTGTGGTGGATGACGTATAACCTCGAAATACTCTAGGTACATCTTGGTTTTCTCACGATGTTTTCCTTCATGCACATACTCTGAAACGAGAGTGGTACGCGAGGGATTCAAACTAGGGCCTCTGGATTAGCAGTCGCTGTTTTTCCAACTAGTCCGGCCTTAA
>JADLOZ010000139.1:0-25000 GCA_017562165.1 Ectropis grisescens | reverse complement strand
TTTGTACGCTAGGATCTTGGGAAGTACTGGTCCGAATAGAAAGATTATTTTTTATTGGATAGTCCATTTATCGAGGAAGGCTATATAGGCTATAGAAGGCTATAGAAACAAACGCCACTATCAATAGAAGCGGAGCATGAATCAAGAATGTAACAAAAACGGGAAAAAGTATTCCTTTTTGAGAGTTTTCGAACCATGCTTTGACATGACAGCATGTGTCTAAGATTGCGTCATTGAATTGAAACCTTTGCTAATCAAATTTGTTTCTAAATCTGAGTTGGTACGACCAATTTCTGACAGGTGGCGTAGCAGGCAGCTGAACAGGTGTTTTGTTTGAAAGCGATATTCCCAGGAATGACTGAACCGATTTCAGTCTTTCTTTCACCGTTGGATGTGTACGGGATCCTGGTGAGTGCTATATAATGTACCACAGGCGAAGCCGGGGCGGACATCTAGTAACATTATATTGGTAGTAAGTCTATCTGCGAAGCCGTGGGTCGTGGGTTCGATTCCCACCCACATCACACTCATATTTGTACTGTGCCTGTGTTTCCTATGTATAATAATTATGTATTTAAAAATATATAAGTACTAGATGTCCGCCCCGGCTTCGCCCGTGGAACATAATTATATAGCACTCATCGAGATCCCGCACATATACAACGGTGAAAAATTTTTAGAAATCGGTTCAGTCATTCCTGAGAAAATCGCTTTCAAACAAAACACCTTTTCAATTACCCGCTACGCCACCTGTCGGGAATTGGTCGTACCAACTCAGAGATTAGCAAAGGTTTTATATTCAAGAGGTATGTAATCTGTGATATTCAATGACGCAATCTTAGACACATGCTGTCATGTGTCATGTCAAAGCACGAAACGTACGAAAACTCTCAAAAAGGAATATTTTTTCCCGATTTTGTTACATTCTTGATTCATGCTCCGCTTCTGCTAATAGTAGCGTTATTTTCTATAGCCTATAGCCTTCCCCGATAAATGGAATATCCAATAGAAAAAGAATCTTTCAATTCGGACCACACTTCCCGAGATCCTAGCGTTCAAACAAACAAACTCTTCAGCTTTATAGTATTAGTATAGATTAAATCAGCTATCTGGCTCCATAGTACAAGATTTACTTAGTTTGGGTCAGATAGTGCTGTGTGTCAAATGTCCACCAATATTTATTTATTAGAGATTCTATAATTAACAGTGACATGGATGTGTGCAGATGATGAAGATATGGAATTAAAATATTACAAAATATGTCAAGTTACTTTTATGTGACACAGCTTTTTCGGGCAGGACGTCTGCCGGGTTCAATAGTTAGTTTATGTTAACAACAAATCTTTAAAAAAAATCACAGAGAATATACATTTTGTTAGTCGCATACACAAATAAGGTGTATATCTGTATATGCATATGTTTCTAGGTTATTACATACATAGTGATGCTATTATGTAAAGATAACTATTACAATACTAATAAAATTTATCCAGCCTTCTTCAAACCGACTTCGGTACACACACTAAAATATAAGCAAGTTTCGAGCGAGCGGTAGTGTTAAAAATAAAAGTATCACAAAATAAAATTGTAAACCGAGCAAACATACCTGAAGGACTACCGGCCAGCGGCGAACTGGGCTCTTCTTTGAATCTGCAAAAAATATGCAAACATTATTGGAAAAATGCAAACATTTCGTCCCCTATATCACTTTCAGAAGCACGTGAAGTTGGTTGCGATGCAGTCTAAACGAAAAGGTTCCAATGCATATAACTTATGCAGGGTTGAGCTAAAGACTAAAATCTGTGTACATAAAAAAGTGTCCGTTCAAATGCATTAAATTAGAATGGCACGACATTATAGGGTAAATTTCAAAGGAAATCAATAAACGTACCTACTACTCACAGTTCACGAACTAAAATCACTAGATATACGTTTTCTCATTAAATTAAGAAGAGCGAATAGATAACTATTTAATGTTATATATACTACATTATTTTATACTACACAAGTTTTTTAAATGTTAACTATAAAGCATAGTATAGGATACATAAGTATAGGATTCCACAAGCCGAAGTAACAAAAATTAACCAGATTTTCTATATTTGAAATTCTATAGCCGCGCCCCCCACAAAGGAAAAGGTACCATTATTCATCATTTTTTTTCTTCTTATTACCTAAGCTTTGCAATCCAATAGGTCTCTATGACGCTCGAGTAACTCCCCGTTTAGCATCGTGGGCTCCTACCATAAGAGTATCTTGTAAGATCATAATAGGTGTTAATTTTTTCTTGTAAGGACCTAACGACTCAGCAGAATCTGCCCTGGGAACTACCACCACCCTTACCAGTTATTTTATCCCTTAGCAATATTACACAATGTGATGGCTTAAAAAGCAATGATTCTAAAGAAATTTTAGGGCAAAAAGATTAATAAATAAATCATTTTGTATCACTGGTTGGGTTTAAGTTACGGCTGGTCTAGTCAGGAGAACGGCGCCTGCCGATCCGGAGACCCCGGGGCTCAAACCCCACACGCACCACTGTATTTTCGAAGTCATGACCGTAATGCCGCTAACTTAAAACGGCGAAGGAAAACATTGTGAGAAAACCGGCATGTGCCTAGAACCATTCGAAGTCATGTGTCATCCACCAACCCGCACTGAGCCAGCGTGGTGAATTATGGCCTTAACTCTCTCTCCCATCTAACATTTCTATAACATCTCTAACAATTAGTGGGCTGTTGGTGTTGATGACTGGGTGAACCAGTACAGTGCTCACGAATCATTTGTACTTTTCATGTTCAAATAATTGTGTGTCGCTATGGGTACTGTTATGGGTAAGCGTTTCAAAAACACTTTTGAAACAAAAATGTCTTCATGGTTTAAAAAAGATATAAACGGTTGAATTGAGAAACCTCCATTTTTGAAGTCGGTTAAAAATATTAGTATTTATCTGGATGCTAGGATTTTTAGTCAAATAAATGGATGTTTCCTTTATTCATTTGTTTACAAATTAATTGTATCCAAAGGCAGAAGAAAAAAAGAGTCAAAGATTTTATTTCTTCGGCTATTAAGTATAAATTTAACACATTAACACCGTCAGTTGACACTGAACTGCCCTTATTTTGTATTGATATTTTAGATAACATAGTCATTGAGTACATCTAACCCGGCCAGTAGGTTAGCTGGCACCAACTCCAAGGACAACATCGTATTTTTAGGGTTCCGTAGCCAAATGGCAAAATACGGGACCCTTATAGATTCGTCATGTCTGTCTGTCTGTCCGTCCTTATGTCACAGCCACTTTTCTCCGAAACTATAAGAGCTATAACTATTGAAACTTGGTAAGTAGATGTAATCTGGGAACCGCATTAAGATTTTGATACAAAAAAATAGAAGAAAACAAAAAAAAATAGGGGTGTCCTATACTTAAAACTGAAACTCAAAAATGTTTTTTGATCAAAACCATACGTGTGGTTTATTTATGGATAGGTCATTACAAATGATGTTGAGGTTTCTAGCATTTTTTTTTTCTAAACTGAATAGTTCGCGCGTCTTCCTGGTAAAAAGTGTGTGTGTGTCCCCTGTTAAATAAGAGAATGACAAAAATAAAAAAAAAGTGTATGATGTACATTACCAAACGTTGGTTTGAATGCATCGATATAATTAAAGAAACTAAGAAATCAGGAGACGTCACCTGATTTTGCATCGCCATAGTAGAAGCGCGTTTGCCGCTTCTGCCGTTTCTGCCGTTTTTAAGAGTTCGATGTTTGAATGATATCCAGTAAGTAGTTTTATTATAATACGTCATAAATTGACTATTGTTAATACACTGATTAAAGTAACAACGAACTACAAGAACTTTTATATTATGTTACTTGCTGCTACGGAAGCCTTCATTGGCGAGGCCGACTCGCACTTGACCACTTTTATTATCATATATTTTGTTATTGCCAGCCTAGTTACAGATACCCCAAGTCACGAACAGACATTTGACAATTTGCAAAGCAAATCGATAAAATCGCTTATGCATTAAAGTCCAGCAGCACCGCCGCTTGGCGAAACCATTATATTTACAAATTAGGTCGAAACAAATAAAGCTCAGAGCGTCAGAATAAAAATGTGGAAGCGTGACGATGCAGAATTTGTTATTTACCTAAGTGATAAAATTATTACCTGGTGCAGTAACTAATTCTGTTAGGGATATCAAAAGGTGATAATAACTTCGGAAGCGGTTAGGTACAGACTTCAACCGTTTGATTTTGAGTAGTTAGGCTCTTGAGAACTTGAAACACGTCTCATTTTCATAAACTCTTGCAAGTGCTTCGTCGACGCGACGTCTGACCAAGATGCCGGCATTTATTTGAATCAGCGTCTCATCATTGCCACTCAGCGTTATAACACCATAACGAAGCTCAAAGTCACACAGCGCGCTATGGAGAGAGCTATGCTCGGAGTCTCTTTCCGCGACAGAATCCGTAATGAGGATATTCGCAAAAGAACGAAAGTGGCCAACATAGCTCAAAGAGTAAGCAAGCTGAAGTGACAATGGGCAAGCCACATCGCTCGCAGAAATGACAACCGATGGGGAAGAAAGGTTCTCGAGTGGCGACCACGAATCGGAAGACGCAGTGTTGGACGGCGTCCCACTAGATGGACAGATGACCTCACAAAGGCCGCTGGAAACCGCTGGTTACAGGTTGCCGTTCGTTGTGGAAATCTAGGGGGGAGGCCTATGTTCAGCAGTGGACATCGATTATTATGATGATGCTATAACATCCCAAGTACGCTTCATGATTATCTTGATTATATCAATATCTTCAATTGTCTGTGGTAAATTCAGACAGGCGCGGTCCCAGCTTCGAATTTTGGTGGGGATCACCAGTATAGTGCCTCAGATTTTCGGGGGGAGTGGGGGGGTCACCAGTAGAAATACAATAAATCGAGTAAAACATTCTTTACTAGTATCGTTCCATGGTTTTACCCGCGCAGTTAGCGTTCCAGTTGTTTTTCCGCGTTAAATACGATTTTGGGGGGGGTCATGTCCCCTGTGATCCCCCCTCGGACCGCACATGAATTCAGATGAGCTTAGTGTAAGTAGTGTTGATTTCATTGTCATTTAGTTTTATAAATATGAAGGTACTAAAATTACCATGTAAAAATATACTTACGTACGTTAAAAATTGCAAGACCTCAAATAAGATCATGCCGAGAATTAATCAAGGCGACCCATTTCCTATCATACATTATACATAGATTCTTATTTGTAACAAAAAATAAACTAAACAAAGTTGACCTGGAAATTGTTGGGTACTCATTTATATTCATACAAAATCTAAAATAAATATTTATGTTCTAAAACCTTATTTTATAATATTCTTTTGCAACATCAATCGAGAAGGAACACGGTGGATGTGTCAGGATCGACATCACTAAAAGTGGTGCCCCTACCGACTACCCTAAAAACCTAATCCGATCTGATGCAATGTTACTCGAAAGTTTGACAAACATTATGGGCCGACTAAGCCTAGAATAAATGTTTGTAATACAGCAGTAATAATATGTATACCTACATTGTAGATTTTGTTAGTCAACGAGTTAGGCAGTACTTGATACACACTTGATACGATTTGTACAGATACTTGAATCAGTGAAAACATACTCATAAAGGTACATATTTTTCAAAATTCGCCACCAGCAAATCGTATAAAAAAAATGGAATGTGCAAAAATTTGTCTTGTCGGTCTTGTTTGAAAACATTCCTTATGTTTTCAGACAATATGGCGGGGCAATAAATCGTTTTATATGTTACAATAAATCGTTTTATAAGTATCAAGCGCAGTGGATAATTGGACTCATTCTGTACACATATTCAAATCATGATCAACGCTGCAGGGTAAGTCACTGTTGTGGGGAAGCTCTTCCTAAATATCAGACGCGTTCCTTGCTCGCTCCGTCACTAAATGAGTATTATGAAAAACCTTATCGCATGTATTTCATCGTTCATATCAATACATTTTACCCACCTTGGAATAAACGAAAGTTTTGCTCTAAAATCCTTGACTTGATGAATCACGAATCAATAGTAAGAAATGAGAAAATTAATTCATTATTCGTTCCAAAAACAGAAAAATACGTTATTTTCTCCTCGAAACAACAACAAAATGGCGATGTTTGATCGTCAATGGAGATTGTGTTATAAATATGAAAATAGTGATTGTTACTTGTTTTTCCATTTTAAATTATTATTGCCAGTGAACCATTTTCAATTCCATCCATTTAAATTCGGAATCTACTCATTTTACTTGTATTAGTAGCAATTAGTTATATTGATAAAACTACGCAAACTGATAATGACTCTGGTGATCAAGCTACCTTACTAGCATTAATTGAAAATCTGATTAGTAATAATTCGCAGAATACTAATACCGAATCAGGGTTGTCAAGCAACAACATAAATTTAACTGACTCCTAGAGTGAAAGGGGGTTGGATAAAACTAATGCGAATGCACAAACGAACCCTGAAAATAATACTTATGCTTTTTCGTATATGATCGCTCACACTTATGTACTACATCAGAATATAGATGGTTTGATTAATACTATGTCCGATTTTTTCGTAGTGACTTTTTCGCCAATTCGAAGTGCGCTCATCATTTCACGACTTTTCATTTTTCCAGGCTCATTGTTAATTATCTTCCACGTGCTTTTTATCATTTTATATGTATATGAACCCATCGCATATTAAGCATAAGCAACCCACTAAACGTTCCTACTGCTGGGACTCGGGACTTTCTCTCGGGTGGATAGATTCAAGGCCATAATCTACCAAGCTGGTCCAGTGCGGGTTGGTGGATGACACATAACCTCGAAAGATTTTTGAAGTGCAAACTTCTTTTGCCGCGCCACAGACACATTTTTCGTGGCTGTGAATTGAATTCTAGCGCCGCGCTCGGGAATAATAAGATATTTTCGGCTAAACTCGAGACCATCAACCCCCAGTTTCACCCTCCTAGTTTCCAAAGTAAGCTCGCAAATTCTGAGTTACAAGTTTTCAATTCTATCGGCAGTTCCTATAACTGGCTATTTTTTTTGTAAATGGCGCTCGTTGGATTTGAGCCCTGGGTGCTTCGGATCGGCAGTCGCCGTTCTCCCGACTAGACCAGCCGTAACTTCAGAACTTACAAAAACCCAATTTTCCAATTCATAGTAAAGTATATATAAAGTATAATAAGTATAATATTCATAGGTAATAAATTCTTCATATTCACAGCATGGTGACTATGTCACATTTTACATTCCTTGAAACTTTAATTTCAGAATAAAGTCTAAACGTTCTAAGTACCTACTTTTAATTAAAAAACCAATTTCTTTTCTCCTGCACTGCAAATTGAACTGGGTGTTAAGGTAGCTATTAAGAAGAGGAAACGAGCTACGTTTTCTATTAAAAATTCACTTTTCCTCGGATCTAGGGTAATCGAGCAGTAGCTCGATTACTTCGATGCAAATAATTAATGGAATAATTGTTTCAGAGTGTCGCAGTTCATTACCATAGTCAGCTGGTGCCTGTCACTGCTGTGCATACATATTACTTTGACGAGTTTTACAAATATCAATTCTTTAATAAACCATTTTCGTACAAAAAATTAAACCGACTACAAAACCACAAATAGGCACTCAAAAGCGAAAGATACATATTATAAGCGCTACTCACTCATTTATTTGAAGTCGGTGCCAGCCAAGTCTAACAGTTAGTGGATAGATACTACTTACCTGTGCCTACTTACCACGTGCCTAAATAGTATCAATTTACTAACATTTTGACCTAACTGGCATCGACTTCGAATAGATGAGCGAGTTGCGTTTATAATAATGGTATTAATTTATTTTTCGCTTTTGAGTGCCTATTTGTCGTTTTGAAGTCGGTTTAGTTTTTTTGTACGAAAATGGTTTAATTAACCCTTTTTAGTGCAAAACAAGTTTTCATTAAAGCATTTACACAATTTCGTATTGACAGAATCGAGTGTCATAACTTTTGTGAAATCTACAATTACGTCATCCAGAAAATTGTACAAAAAAATTAGTTTATGGTTCATATTTCAAAAAGCACCCGACCGATTTCGATAAAATTTGTATGGGAAAATTTGTATTCGGGAAGCATACCCAATCCGAACACAAAAAGAAGTTTTAAAATCGGTTGGGGGTTGTCGAGAAATCAGGTGACATACATAAAAAAACATACTGGTCAAATTGATAACTTTTTCCTTTTTTGGAAGTTGGTTAAACATAAATAGAAAACAACGTCCGTCGTACAAGTTTTGACAGCCGCAGATACGAAATTTGTACCTATAAAATTGTATGGAATGTGTGTTAGACATTGCTTGGTACTATCTACTTGGCATATTAGTAATATCGTTTTACAGAGCAATAATGTTGTGAATAACAAATATTCTAACAATACGAAGTTTTGTTTCCAAATTCACTAAGTTCGCCCGGGGCAACTTGAAATGATTTGTATTCATTTTAGAAAAAAATAGCTTATTCTGATGCATAATAGGTATTATGTGCCTACATAATTTCGTCCCAATCCATTGTTTTTTTTTTTCGAGAAGGAGCCAAAAACGTCCATGCTTTCAATCTAACACGTGTGTGACACTCGTGTATAGTTTGGCGATACCGAGAATACAAAGTTGTCAAATCTGCAAATCAATTTTCTTCTAAAAAAATTGGTTGTCTGTACAGTCGGTTGTTTTACGGACGATAGTTTAACGTGACGTCATAAAAAAACATTAATAGTAGCGGCGCAAGCGTACAATGATCGTAACGGGACATAACAGGACACTTTTTAGTGCATGCAGCCGGCGGCGCCGTTTATAGATTTAGTAGACGTTGTCACGTCAAAAAAAATGGTTGTCTGTAAAGTCGGTTGCTTTCTTGCTTTACGGACGATAGCTTAACGAGACAACGTCATCATAACAAAACATTGATAAATGCGGCGCAAGAGCGTAATGAGCGTAACGGGACAGTTTTTCGTTTATGCAGCCAGCGTTCATAGATTTAATAGACGTTGTCACGTCAAAAAAAATGGTTGTCTGTAAAATCGGATGGTTTACGGACGATAGTTTAATGTAACAACGTCATAAAAAACATTGATTGATGCGGCGCAAGCGTAAAATGAGCATAACGGGTATTAACGGGACACTTTTCGTACATGCAGCCGACGTTCATCGATTTATTAGACGTTGTTACGTCAAAATGTACAATCAAATAGGCATAGGTAGAGCCTTAGGACAGGATTATCTATTCTTTATATAACGTTCGTAGCTCAAATTGTCTTTTCACGCGTTCCACACTGAAGAAAATCATAGAGAATATTTTTGGATATCAAATGTTGGCATATAAATCACAGGCTCTAAAGCTGACGAGACGTGACAAGGTCTCCTAGTGCTTATATATTAATGAAATCAACTGTTTATTCCATTTGTAATTTTATGTTTTCTGTTACTAGCTGAAAATGTGTACCTAAAGTCTTGTTACACGAGGCACGCCAAGTTTTAGTCCAGGTGTGTACCTATTCAATGAGATACTTGACATTCGTTTTCGCTTTAATAGGTAGTAGGTATTCCTCATCATGGTTTCTCCTTTCTTTAGAGCTTATTTTCAATATAGCTGATTCCTGCTTCAAAACTAACCCACTCATTGTTAAAATTTACTTTAGGTTTAACTTTAGTTTTCGTCGAAAAAACTATGGCAAAAGTATGGCAAATTTAAATACGTAATGCCTACGTTATCATCGCCTAACGAAATTAGAATAGTGTCCTTAACAAACATCAACAAAAGCATAATGTTTAAGATTCTCTCCACCGAATGTCATTACTACGCAAGAATAGTTCGGGAAGCCTTAGAAATTAAAAAACATCGTAATTTCAACCGGGAGGATGGTTTTTGGTTCTCGGCGTCGTGGAATCCAGTCATAAATAAATGTACGCATCGCGGAGTGAGTTTGGAGAAGCCTGGTGATACGGTTAGTGTTGTGTGTCGTGGTGGTAACCCTGCGATTTTTGAAGACCAAATGAGGGTAGATCTAGATCCCCTCATTTCGTAATGAGACGACACGCAATTTCTTCAGGCTTCTCGTGACCACGGCGGTTATAAACGCAGCCGAAACGTCGAAATATTTAAACAATGAATTAAATCGTGATTACCTAAGTCCTGTACATTATAAACATTATGTGGTAAAATCGCGAAAGCTTAAAAACAATAATCAACAAAAATGTATCCTACTAATTTGATAAATGTTAAAGTTTGGATGTTTTTTGCTCAATCACGTCGGAATGGCTGCACGGATCGGATTGAAATTCGGGACGTAGTTAGATTGTAGTCTGGAATGATATAATATATGATCTTTATCCCGGGAAAATAACGGGAACGGGAACTATGAGGGTAAAGCCGCGGGGCGTTGCTTGTCTTTCATACATTTGGTTGCGTCCATCTATAAACCGCTTGAAGTTTTTGTGCAACTTTTTAAACCTCACCTCTCCATTTGCAAACGTGCCGGAGTTGTAGACTAAACATTTAAATATACCTACTTAAAATACAGTTCACGGGGACTTATGACAATGCTTATGTTAGGTTCTAGAATACGGCTGAAATAGTTTCAGTGAATACCAAGCTGGTGTGTGTTATCGTTCTGTACCTGTAGAGCGTTAACAAAATTCATCAAAAACTTACCTGATTTCTGAAAATTTCTACGTCACTAGGTAAGTTGACACCTTTGGGATGGGTTGACGAAGTACTAGATGGGAGCTCTGGAATCGATCGAGAGACGTGCCAAAACGGCTCATAGGCGACGACACTCTTGTTTGAAAAAGGCTTCTAGTCTTAAACATCGCCGCGAAATTGCCTAATAGCCTATCAGTTTTATATCGGATACATTTCAGAGAGTGTGCTACTCTGCATTATCTAATACCATCTTCCCCTTTTTCTATTGGACTGCTCGTAGTTCGAAAAAGCGGTATCGTTTCACAGTTGACGTTCCAAAGACATGAAAGATGAGATTTGGTTCTAATTTTATGATAAGATTATCTACTGACTGAGTATGTAAAGGCGTTGTCCAATGGCTATCTATAATCTTGTGTCTTCAAATTGAGAGTGAACCGCTTTTTTCTAGGTAAGCACGCTCCATCGTAGACCGCAACTTCGACTAGGTGAAATGGCTGTTGTATGTAAGCCTAATAGTTAAAAAATAACTTGCAAAATAAAGCTCCGGTGTGAGTATATTCGATTTTGAATCTATACTAATACTATAAAGCTGAAGAGGGTATTTTTTTAACGTGCTAATCTCAGCAACTACTGGAACAATTTTAAAAACTCTTTTATTATGTAAGTGAAAAACCTTTTTTAAATTATTTGGAAAGGACAAAAAAGTTGGAAGGATAGGAGGACTATTAGAAAAAAATAACTAAGTAAAAAAAGTGTCACAGTTTAATGTTTTTTTTCTTTGAAGTGAAAACTCCTTTTGGCACTCCACGCATTGCTTTTTTCGTAAGCTGCGAAAATGAGACTGATCTTCACGTTCGGAAGTGGAAGATTCGTTCGGGTGAGTTCGAGAGTGCCGAGTGTCGCGTCGTGTCTCTGTGTTCGATATATTCTATTTGAATGTGTTTAGTTTAAAATTGAACGAGGATATTAGTTCGGGTGACATCCCATTTAAAAAGGTATCGTGAAGCCTATTGAGGGTCTTGTTCTTCACCTTCGTCATTTGCTAGGAGAAGGTATCTTGGGACTCTTGGGAGGGCACGCCAGGTTTGCACAACAGGGGAACGTGTGCGGAGAGAGGCAATGTTTCTCAGGTGAGGGTGTGGCCCGTTGTCCACGCGGTCGTACATATTACGCGCCAGACGAGAACGAACTCCCCCACTGTCGATCTTTACGTCTCGATCGATGACGTTATTCCGCGGGCTGGCTCCTCTGATAATTCGTTAGGTGGTATTCTGAACGAACTGTTTGCTTTTTCTCCTTACCCGAGCATAGAGCATTCCAGGCTGAAGCTATATATTTATGTGAGTCGGGATCTGATGTACAACTTGTAAATCTCGTCTTTGGTCCTGGTTGGCAGCACATACTTCATAACGGGCCTTAACAGCGCTTTCGCGGCCTAGCTTATTTGACGGCGTTTAAGATCAGTGGGGGGATGCCTAGGCCGGTGTCGATGAGGACGCCGAGATACTTGATGGTGCTTTCCCATCTGACGTCTTGTCCTCTGAGCTGCAATGCTTGTGGTCTCCTTTTCTGGTTTCCGGTGAGTAGAGGAACGGTCTTGACCACGTTGATCGCGGATCTCCACTTGTGAAGCCAGACTGGGAGGACGTACAGAACCTTCTAGTCTCTTCTGGCAGCGATTTGCTTCGAACGTGATGAGGCGATATACGCACTGTCGTCCGTGAACAAACCTACGACTACTCCCCTTTCCCCTGGCAGGAGGCCACCCTCCTCCAGACATGGGATGTCGTTTGTGAACAGCGCGTATAATGACGGTGATACACAACTTCCCTGTGCCACGCCCGTTATAATGCGCCTGGTTCCGGAGCTGACGTTTTCAGCGGACCACAAACGGACCCGTAGAACCGGCGATCAGCTAGAAAGGATGTAATGACCTTCACCAAGGGTTGGGGTGTCGACTTCTTCACCATCTTTGTAAATAAGGTCTTCATGCCACACCCTATCGAATGCCTTTTCTGTATCCAGGAGTACAGCGACAGACCCCCTGCCCATGTTCACTTCCGTTGTTAGGTGGTGGATCAACCGCATCAGCTGGAACGTGGTGGAATGGCACGTGCGGATTCCGCCAACCCAAATTTTGGCAGAAAAAACTCTGATTTTCAGCAGAGGATACATAAAAGTGGGGTTTGTGTGTAAAAATGTACCCTGAGTTTTAATTTTCATGACCATCTTAGGCAGCATTAAATTATGCCTACTCGTATTGTACCTTAAATGTATTTTCCTAAAGAAATAACAACACGTACCTATGTATACCAATGCCGTAACCCAAGATCAAGGTCGACATTGATTTACACGTCCAACAACGCTTTTATTTACTAGAATATCCAGACACTCAATTTGTCACTAAGGTATACCTTAGGTTGTTACGTCATTTGAAAATAAAAAATAGTTTACAAGAAACAGTAACACTAAGTACCTATAGACTTCCGTTATTATGGCGAACCCGGAAACTCAAGGACAAGTACCAAGGCCACGGCACCGGCTCAGCTGTTTATTGATTTTACTTTATATGACTACATTATTAATATATCTAAATCTAATATAATTGTTCTAATTAATAAATTATGTGTATACTTACGTATAGAGGTCTTCTTCTATATTCGAAGAGCTGGTCGCTTCTACTAGCACTGAACAGCTCATTATTGTTTCGGGATTTTTGCGAGATTATATTTTAGTCATGCTATTTTAATTTAACTGGTTTTGAAACGGACTAATTTTCTGGGTCTCAACACAATTCGAACGTTTAGGTATTCGCGGTTACCGTTTAGGAATTTGTATAGGCCTTCGTTGGGGGTAAGATCGATCGACGTAACTTTTCTTTGTGGTGTAGGTATCTTACACACGACTTTGGGCCGAACTGAGGTTTATACTGGCTATAAGCTTCCCTTGACCAATATTTACAAATAGGAATGATAGATTCCAGTTTTAGTTTTATCTTAATTTTATTTATTTAGCAAACTCAAAGCAAGATTCCACGATTTTAGGGATTTAGGTCAAGCATTTTTTAAATAAGTGAGTTCAATTTATTTTCTAGCTTTTTAACTAACTAACATAAGTAAGTACCTACAATTCAAACTAATAAAAAATGTTATTTAACTATAGGTATTTATAATTATTTGGAAGTGGTTGGTTTCTTGTATTTGTAAATTACTTACAGCAATTTTCCTACGATTTAATTTTGTCAATTAGGAAGGCATCAATTATTTAGTGAAACATAAACAAGCGTCGCAGATGAATTGCTATACCTACCTAGCTAAAATAAATTCACGATTTCAGTAGCAATATAGTTTAGTAGTAAGTAATTAACTTCCAAAATCGACGTGATTAGTCCATGTCAGTAAATTAAATAGTAGATTTCGTAAATGCACATATTTAACTAGATATCAGCTACATATAATATACTTATTTCATAATTTTCTACCTACTCCACCCACACGTTACAAAGCCACGTTAAACAACTGAGGGGTTGAAAACGCATGCGCTACTTTAACCTTGAGAGAGCTTCCTGGTTCACGGTTAAAAACGTCACCTGCGCTCAAGGTCAACGTACATAGATAGACTGATATATATAGTATTACGAAGACAGCGTAACCTACTCGTAATCCCAAGTAATTAGGGCGAGATTTTGTAGGTCGACCGACACGGTTGAGAAACCGAATGGGGCAATACGGCTCTTTTCCTCTTATTACGTTATCTAGGTACATATATTTTGATAAATAGGTATAAAAGGCAGGTATGTAGAACAGGACGATTTATAGATTGAGATCACAGTTACCCCAGGCTTATCTACGTCATTTTACGAAATTTAGTTTCATTACTAGGATCGGTAGTATCGACATGTTTTTTAAAAGTCATAGATCTGTAGTTTAACATAAAGATATAGTATGGATCATCCAAAATATACAAAGAAGCCTGCAACAGCATACATCTATCTTTTATATGTGTAAACCATTATCGTGAAAATAGTGAACTATAAATACAACATTTATAATTTATTTTTGGTAGTACCAAATTCATCCTTATCTATGTATATCTTATCTATACTTATAATAAAACTGTAACGGGTCGAATTCTGTACATCTATATCTATACTATAATATTATAAAGAGGAAAGATTTGTTTGTTTGTTTATTTGTAATGAATAGGCTCCGAAACTACTGGACCGATTTCGAAAATTCTTTCACCTTTGGAAAGCTACATTATCCCCGAGTAACATAGGCTATATTATATTTAAAAAAAAATTAGGAATCCTTACTAAAACTCAAATAATGTAACATTAGGTGTAAAAAAGACCTGAAAAATTCCTTACGTCGCGTGCGCTGCGAAAACTATTGATGATAGAACACAAGAACAAAATTAAAAATTTTGATTAACCCCCGACTACCTTAGATTTGTTATCTGTACAACATTCTACTAGTCAAGCCCTTTCATTTGATACCCATATTAAGGGAATTGTGAAAAAGGAAATGTAATTCGCCATTTTGTGGTAGCGGCCATCTTGAATTTGAAATTTGTTATAGCGTTTAGTACTCTGCTAGTCAAGCCCTTTCATTTGATACCCATATTGAGGTAGGTTGTGAAGAAATATTTTGTCCGCCATTTTGTGGAGGCGGCCATTTTGAATCGATATTAACCAAACATAGCTAAGAACACCCGCACAAATATTAACTTTCAAATAAAAAAAACCGCATCGAAATCGGCCCATCCGTTTGAGCTCTACGGTGCCACAGACAGACACACACACAGACAGACAGACAGACAGACAGACAGACAGACCGACAGACAGACAGACAGACAGATCTCGACGTCAAACTTATAACACCCCTTTTTTTGTCGGGGGTTAAAAATCATTTACTACGACTTTGCGGAACTCATCATTAGCATATGTCTAAATATTATAGTTATTATGTCACAGTAAGCAGTTTTTTATTCTAAAATTCATTTGTACCTTGGTATTAATCCTTATCAAAATAAATTACTTATATTCAAGACGGCTTTAATACCTTTTTATAATTTTTTAAATTTCATTCGGAAGATATCACGAGTTTAAAAATGCAAGTCATCATCATCATCATCATCATCATCAGCCGCAAGACGTCCACTGCTGAACATAGGCCTCCCCCCTCTAGATTTCCACAACGAACGGTCCTGCGCAACCTGCAACCAGCGGTTTCCAGCGACTTTTATGAGGTCATCTGACCATCTAGTTGAAGATATTTTGAAAAAATTTTTTTTGGGGCACTCCATAGTCGATACTGATGGCGAAACTGCATTTTTTTTCTTTCATGTCTGTCTGTCTGTCTTTCTGTATAGGGATCACGCATCACGCCGAAACTACTGATTCAATTCAGCTGAAACTTGGCATGATTTTAGTTTATACTAAGGACATTGCTGTAGGCTACTTTTGATCCCCAAATTCTGATCGGTTTTCTTGCGGGAGGGGGTGAAAGTCAGAATGTGTATTTGGTTGTAACTCATGTTTGCGTTGTTTAATTTCATTAATTCTTTTTTGTTAGAAAGAACACAATTTTTTTATATTGTCCCGTCTAAATTTGAACAATATCGGTCTGTTGGTTCGGAAATTACACAAACATTAAATAATAACGACACGCGCGGCGCGTTCGGTACATACTAACTTCTAAGTATTCTGTGTATCACAGACGATCCACAGAATATCTAGATTCTAGAAAGTGCCCCACGTGATCGCGTCGCGTCGTCTTGGATGACAAAATAATTGTCATAAAAATATATTTTTGTGTGGAAAAACAAACATCATTCGGTTATAATCACAGACTAAGTAGAGATATACACTAATCGACTTCAAACAAGGAGGATGTTCTCAATCGGGTTGCATGTTTATTTATTTGGTTTTATTTTACGCGATAACTCCGCTAATTGTTAGTTGATTTTGATAATTCCTTTTTTGGTTTGGTAAAAAATACTTCAGAGGTGATCTTAGATTTCGAAAACAGGGAGGTAGTTTTTCAAATATCAACAAAAAACTAAAATCAGCTTAGATTTATCTGTACGACATAGTTATACCTTCTTATAAAATTTAGTCGAATGACAGAATCAAATTACCTGTCATTGAAGTAGATTTTTGATATTTTGGAGAAAACATATCAGCATAATAAGTTGCAGCATAAACAACCCATTAAATGTTCCCACTGCTGGGCGTCGGGGTCTTCTCTTGCAAGGAGAGAGACAAGGCTATAATCGACCACGCTGGCCCAGTGTCGGTTGGTGGATGACATATGACTTAGAACTTAGATTATAGGTAGATTTCGGTTTCTTCACGGTGTTTTCCTTCACCGTTTTAATTACCGGCATTACGAACATGACTCTGAAAAGATAGTGGTGCGCATGGTTTTGAACCCTGGGTCTCCGGATCGACAGTCGCCGTTCTCCCGACTCGGTCAGCTGTAACTTACTAGACCAGCCGTAACTTATTAGAAAACGTATTATTTCAATCCAAATACTGTTTAAAATTTAAAGGTAGTGTTCAACAAGCTTCGGTGACCGAAGCAGACCGCTGTTAGGGTTCCGTACACAAAGAGTAAAAACGGGACCCTATTCCTGAGACTTCGCTATCCGTCCGTCCGTCTGTCACCAGGCTGAATCTCAAGAACGGTGATAGCTAGACAGTTGAAATTTTCGCAGATGATGTATTTCTATTGCCGCTTTAACAAAAAAATACTAAAAATAAAATAAATATTTAAGAGGTGTTGTATGGGTGCATACAACAAACTTGATTTTTTACCGTTTCTTGCTCGATACTAATAATAACGTACCCGTCACAGGTAGACGCTTTAACTATTCACTTACGTTGGAACGGCTGAATGTATCGAGTTAAAATTAAAGATTCATTCTTGGTTTAGCTTAAGTAATACATAGAGTACTTATACATAGGCAATGTTCAGCCTATGTGTTCTTCCAGACTGTAATCTAATTCTATTTCAAATTTCAACCCGATCACTTGATACGTTCCGCCATGATTAAGTAACAAACATCCAAACAGTGACATTCATAATATTTACAGGACAACGTTGGAACGGCTGAACATATTTGGATGGAATTCGAAACACACGTAGTTTGAACTCAGAAATAGCAAATCGGTTACTTATAGGTTACTGTGACGTAGGAAAGACTAAGCAAAATTGGTAGAAAATTGAAACAGAGATAACTCATAGTCTGAAATACCACATTTATGTATTTATTACCTATCAACCTGAAAAGAAGCAGGGGCCCCTAAGGAAATAAATATTAACTATTACGTCAAAACGGCACAACGATATGGGTTGACATACGAAACACATTTAGTTTAGAGTCTAAAATTTCACATGGGCTTATAAGTCTACATTTTCGTTTAACTCCATATTAATATAAGCATATATTTTCGTAAGGAACTTGATGTGATGGTAAGGTAAAAGCCAAAAATGAAAAATATATGCACCCGTTTTGGCGTAGATAATAAAGGTGATTTGCGTTCACAATCAAAATAACAAGCAACATAATATTGTCATTAGACGGCGCTAATGCCAGTTTAAATCTAAAAGCACTAAAGGCCATTTAAATCGATGTTTCGCTATTGTGGTATGTATTTTTTCTTTCGGCACTAGGTGGCGTTACTGGTATTCTAAATATCGATGACGCATGAAAGCTTAAATATTATTGAGATTGGTTGCAATTTTAAAATTGAATCTCTCCTGAGGGGGGGGGGTGCCAGAACTAGGGGAAATCTTAATTGAGGCGAGGGGAAAGGAAGGAAACACTGCTTGCGGATAAAAAGAAATAGGTAAGTAGGTATCAGATCATGCACATCAGCTTCAGACTTTTCATAATGTTTCCTATAAAAATCCTACAAACTTAACACTTGCGGCTATGTTCGATTTTGTTTAAAAAAAGAAAAATAAAGATGATAAAATTAAATAATTTTTTGTGTGGAAAAACAAATTCACTCAAACTCAAAGATTTTTCAATGACTACTTATCCAAATATTTGACGTAAGTCAGTAACATCTGCTTACGCGAACGAAGTAGCGGGTTCAGCTAGTAGGTAAATAAATGTATACTTACAAATTATGTACTAACATTATAAAGCTCAAGAGGTGTTTTGTTTGAACGCGCAAATCTCAGGAAACTGGAGCAATTTCAAAACTTCTTTCACCGTTGGATAAGTACCTACGTGATCCTTGAGTGCTATAAGCTATACTGGCTATATATTATACACTACGGTCAAAGTCGGAATGGACCGCTAGTACTTTATAAACTTTATACTAGATAAAAAACCGAGTGCGCAGTACTTTAGTGCAGGGGCCGGCACCCATTTACGTGTCATGGGCCACATGATGAAACAAGAACAAAATTACAAATTTTGAGTAACCCCCAACTACTTCGGATTTGTTATACCTATGTACCTACAACCTACAACAATCTACTAGTCAAGCCCTTTCATTTGATACCCATATGATAATTGAGGGAATTGTGAAAAAAGATATGTATTCCATCATCTTGGATTTGAAATTTGTCATAGTGCATAGTATTCTACAAGTTAAGCCCTTTCATTTGATACCCATATTGAGGTAGTAGTGAAAAAACATAATTTAATTCGCCATTTTGTGGTGGCGGCCATCATGTATTTTAAATTTGTTATTCATCATCATCAGCCCGTGTTCGTCCACTGCTGGACATAGGCCTCTCCTATAATACGCCACTCAGCCCGATCCTCGGTCTTACGCTTCCAACCGCCACCAGCTGTCTTTCGTATATCGTCACTCCATCTAGTCTCAGGGCGTCCTACACTACGTTTACCGATTCGCGGTCTCCACTCCAGAACCCGTCTACCTCAACGATTATCGGGTCTGCGATAGATGTGACCGGCCCATTGCCACTTCATTTTGCTAATACGCTGAGCTATGTCGGTGACTTTAGTTCTCTGACGAATTACTTCATTGCGGATGCAATCCCTCAGAGAAACCCCAAGCATAGCTCTTTCCATAGCAACTTTGAGCTTTCGAACCATTTTGACTGTTAGTGTCCACGTTTCAGCACCGTAGGTCATAACAGGTAGGACGCACTGGTTGTATGCTGTTGTTTTGCGACTTTGTGGGATGGGTGACGAGAAGACTCGACGAAGTTTACCAAATGCTGCCCAGCCCAGCTGGATCCTTCTCATGGCATCACTCTCAAAGCCACATCTACCTAGTTCGAGCGTCTGCCCTGGGTAAACGTATCTCTGAACAATTTCGAGAGTGGTTCCATTTACGGCAATCGGCCCCGGAGCAACGAACTCGTTGCACATGACTTTGGTTTTATCCAAATTCATCCGATGCGTTGAGAAGCGTCAGCCAGGCTGTCCAGCATACACTGCAAGTCCTCCAGCGACTCTGCCATAATGACGATGTCGTCTGCAAATCGTAGGTGAGAGATGTACTCGCCATTGATGTTTAGGCCATGTCCAACCCAATCCGGCGTCTTAAACATATCCTCTAGTGCGTTTGAGAACAATTTCGGGGAAGTTGCGTCCCCTTGTCTCACGCCTCGCTGCAGAAGAATATGTCTTGACTGCTGGTCTTGAATTGGGAGTTTCATCGTAGCGGCATCATATAAACACCTCATCACCTCGATGTATCGCCAATCGACTTGACATCGCTGTACTCCAGAACAGCCCAGGTTTCGATTGAGTCGAACGCCTTTTCATAGTCCACAAACGCTAAGCAAAAAGTCTGATTGTACTCCTTTGTTTTCTGTACAATCTGCCGTACCGTGTGAATGTGGTCTATGGTGCTGTACCCACTTCGAAACCCGGCCTGTTCCGGGGGCTGAAACTCGTCGAGTCTTCGGTCTTCGAGACGATTCGTGATAATCTCGAAAACAACTTATAGACATGGCTCAGAAGCGATATTGGTCGATAACTCTTTAAAAGGGTTTTATCTCCCATTTTGAAAAATAGGATGACCACACTTCTGTGCCATGCCTGTGGAGTTCTCCCGGTGAAGAGGACGTCATTAAACAGTTGTTGGAGCTCTATTATCAGTGGGGCCCCCACCTGCCTTTAGGAGCTCTGTTGTGATTCCGTCCTCGCCCGCGGCTTTTCCATTTTTAAGTTGTCCAAGAGCCATCACGATTTCGTTGAGGCTTATTTCCGGCAGTTCTTCGGTATAGTGGCGAGTCAGAGTGGCCTTTTTGTCTTCGTTTTATGGGAGATGAGGAGCATGCGATGCGTACAGTTGGCTGTAAGTCTTCCACTTCCGACAGAACATCAGCTTTAGATGTAACGACTCTCCCCGTCGAGGTAGTTAACTTCGTCAGGTGGCTTCTACCAAATGTCTTGACGAACACCTTTGACCCCCGATTTTGCTCAATTGATTTTTCAATCAAGAGCGTATTAGCTGATCGGAGGTCACGTCGTACAAGCTTGGTAATTTTCTTGCTAAGAGCCCCTTGTTCTGACGAAGTTAACGTGGGATTCCGTCGTTCCTCCATGAGATCTAAGGTCTCCCTGGAAAACTTTGACTGTCTGCCTTTGCGCCGCATTTCGCAAAACTTTGTGCCCTCATCTCGCAAGACTTCCACTACACTCTTGAGCTTCTGATCAGCGCTATTAGTGGTTTCCAAGGCAGCAAATCGGTTATCCAGTTTTAGCTGGAATGCTTCAGACCCAACTATGGTTTGGAGACGGTTCGGGCGGAGTGTTGACTTCATCAAACCGTTCAAGCTTGTAATTAATATTCAGGGTGCCTCGAACAAGCCTGTGGTCGCTACCGGTAGCGAACCGAGAGATCACTGAGACATCCCTGAATATTCGCCGTTTGTCCGATATGATGAAGTCAATCTCATTTTTCGTCCGTCCGTCAGGGCTTCGCCATGTCCACCTCCTCTGAGGCTGTTTCTTATAGAACGAATTCATCAGAAACAGCCTTTCCTTTTCGAGGAAGTCGATCAGCATTTGGCCCCTATCATTTCTTCTTCCCAAACCATATGGGACATACAAACTCCTCATACAAAGCCTCCGCCTCTGAATCTCTGAATGAAATTTGTTATTAGTGTATAGTATTCTACTAGTCAAGCACTCCGGATACACTTCGGAGAGTGTGCAACTGATCTGCATGATCTAATACCACCTTGTCCTTTTTTCTATCGGAATGCTCGTATCTGGAAAAAGCGACATCGTTTCATGGTTGATGTTCCAATGACACGAACGAAGAGATTTGACTCTATGTTTGTGATAGGAACGTCTAGGCTGTGGAATACGTTGCCTGAGTGGGTTTTCCCCGATGGTTACAATCTTTGTGTCTTCAAATCGAGGGTGAATCGGTTTCTTCTAGGTAAACACGCTCCATAGTGGACCGCATTGTCGCTTAACATCAGGCGAGATGGTGGTCAAGTGTGAGCCTATAAAAGGTAAAAAAAGCCCATTCATTTAATACCCATATTGAAGTAGGTTGTGAAGAAATATTTTGTCCGCCATTTTGTGGAGGCGGCCATCTTGAATCGATATTTGCCAAACATAGCTAAGAACATCCGCACAGATTTTAACCTTAATATATAAATATATTTTTTTTTAAGGTAAAGTAAGGTAAGGTAAGAAATGTACTTCGCCATTTTGTGGTAGCCATCTTGGATTTGAAATTTGCCATAGTGCACAGTATAAGTAGGCGAAGCCGGGGGGGAGGGGCTAGTTCTATATTTAGACAAGCTAGTTGTATATTATACAAATAAATCTGTTAATTCGCTATGTCAGAGATTACGTAGATATGAAAAGGTAATGGTAAAAGATTTTTTTAAATCGGTCCAGTAGTTTCCGTGGTTGGCGTGTTCACCCTTGCTACATATATATATATCCATACTTCCATACTAATATTATAAATGCGAAAGTAACTCTGCCTGTCTGTCTGTCTGTCTGTCTGTCTGTCTGTCTGTCCGTCTTTACCCCCTAAACCAACAAACAGATTTTGATGAAATTTGATACATAGATAGAATAGATCCCGAGAAAGGACATAGGCTACTTTTTGTTCCGAAAAAAGGATTGAAAGTTGGTTGTAGTTTCGAAGTAAGGCTCTCGAGTCCACGAACCGAAAGACGCCGCGTTAGACGGCCTCCCACTGCTGGACAGATGACCTCACAAAGGTTGCTGGAAACCGCTGGTCGTGGAAATCTAGGGCCTATGTTCAGCAGTGGACGTCTTGTGGCTGATGATGACGATGATACCCTACTTATCGCACAGTTTTATGACTTGACTACGGTATTACTCCCGCCCCCTCTCTCTCTGGAGGCATGTGACCCCCCCTGGAGCCAATCTGGATCCGCCCTTGTAGGGACTGCCGATAGATGCCGACTTTGGAAACTACGCGGGTGAAACCGGAGTGCGTGGCCATTAGCATGGCCATCTATCGGCAGCCCCTGTGACTGCTATTTTTTTTTCTCGATAATCTATGAATGTTTTAAAATATTCAGTAGTTTTAAATGACCAATGGGAAATACTAACACTTTTCTAGATGGCCACTGAAAAATGCTGGCGCGTTTCTAAATGGTCAATGGCCACGGTCCCGAGATTACCCGAAGATTCCTTATCATTCCCGAACGTGACGCTAGAATTCAATTCACAGCCCACGAAAAATCTGTCTGTGGTGCGTCAAAAGAAGTTTTCACTTCAAAAAATGGCAGTCGTAGGAACTGTATTTAGAAGTGAAATCTTCTAGCTCAGCTTTTTGTAGCTCAGAATTTGATAGATTACTTTGGAAACTACGCGGGTGAAACCGGAGGGTGTGGCATAAGCATGGTCTCGAGTTTACCCGAAAATTTCGTATCATTCCCGAGCGTGACGCTAGAATTCAATTTACAACTTACGATACGAAACTACCTACGAAAATCTGTCTGTAGTGTGCGAAAAGACGTTTTCACTTCAAAAATTTAATTTAATTACCATCGAGTAAGTTACGGCTGTTCGGAAAAGTAAGTTCGGAAAACGGTAACTGAAGATCCGAAGACCTCGGGTTCAAAACCATGCGGATCACTGTTGTTTCGAAGTCATGTAAATAATGCCGCTAACTTGGAGTGGTGAAGAAAAACATCGTGAGGAAATTGACATGGTCATGTGTTATACGCCAACCCGTACTGGGCCAGCGAGTTGGATTATGGCCTTGACTCGCGAGATAAGGCCCCTAGTCCCAGCTAGGGGAACAATTAGTGGACTGTTTATGTGTGTTTATTTTTTTATTTATTTAAGTACCTACCAATAAACACCGTGTTGTAAGAACATCGAGTACATCTTCTACAAAACATTTATAATAAATTAGAAATCAGAATAACCATACTGAATCTGATATAACGATCTACGATATTTATTATTTTGAATATTAGATATTCTGGTATTCTATTTTATGGTCAAAGTAAACATCGCCTTGTTTTTAAATTAGACTAAAATTATCGTTTTATTTTGCCTGGCAACACTTGCAGTTTGTGGTGGTGGGAGTGACAGTCATAGTGAAAATAATTTCGTGAAAAGTTTAATTGCATTCTCTAACTTTTATTGTTTAAAATCGCGATTTATGTTTTTCGCATTGCAAACTTTTGGTTATTTGTCACTTTAATCTGTATGTTCTATGCTTGAAAAGAATATCAGTGTGTTACTTTGTTAAAAAAACTAAAATGCAACGAGGTGTCCTGATTGGGGCAAAATAACTGAAAAGGGTCGTAGTTATTGATTAGGATGGCGTTGGTGTACGTTTAAAGTATTTTTAAACAAATCATCATGGAGACACGTTATTACGAAGGGTGCGGCCGGGAAGGTCCCATTCGGTGCATTTTCCTCGGAGAATTTCATCCAGTTGCAGGACCCAAGATTTCATGTCAGGTAAGAATGCATCTACTTACTCATTTAACTGAGGTCAAACTACCATCGATCAATGACATGTCTTCGGATGCATTATGCATTCAATGGGATCCCTTGTTTGTTATTTATTCAGTGATACCTGCATTTGTATAACAGTAATGGTTAGTGATCCTTATTGTAAAAACACTTGAATAATGCTATTGTATGTACTTGTGTGACATGTTTGTGTTAGTGGAACTAAGATTATTTGACTGGCCTCCATGCTTACTATTTATTCTGTTTGTGAAGCCAGAGGTTGTTGATTTGATTCCCTCTCAGCACTAATATTTGAGTGATAAACACAAAAAATATGAGAATTAAGATCATTTTGTTCTGTGTCTTTGTGTTT
>JADLOZ010000167.1:0-25000 GCA_017562165.1 Ectropis grisescens | reverse complement strand
TTTAGGGATGAGGCGCGCCGCAGGAAAATCCCCATTCCTGGCGAGCGCCCTCTCCCCTCTTCAGAGACGAAGGCACCGGCGATGAACAAGAAGAGCCACAAAGCCCCGGCGGCCCCGGTACCTCAACCGTGCGGGCCGCCCCAGGGCCCTACTCCGCCTAAACGCGACAACAACCCCCCGCGAACATGGGCCACCACCACGCCGCCCCTCGACGGGGCCTGGCGCAAGGTGGGACCCCCGACCCCCCGCCCCTCCAAATACGCTCGCGCCCCCTAACCTTCCAGACCAGGGAGGGCGCAGGCGTAAAAGAAGGAAGAGGAAGAAGAAATCCCAAAGAACCTCCCTGGCGGCGCCACCAATGACGCCGCGCGACGCAGAGGTCCCCCAAAACAACAGTCCGAGACCGGGGTCACCACGAACCCCGGCTACACTGGGTCCACGGGGTGCGGCAGGAGGACCTAAGGACCCTAAGGACCCTCGCATCGCAGCGCGCATAGCGCGCGAGCGGCGCGGGCAGCGGGAGCCGGAGCACACACCCACGCCCCCCCCGATCGCGCCGCGCCCACCACACCCGCAACAACAATGGGCCCCTCGTCCGCGCCCGACACCCAGGCTCCGACTTGAGCTGGGATCCGGGACGCGGGGAGGACCCCCTCCACCTCCGAGCGCCGAGACGGCGCCGCGGACCGAGGGACACTTCCCGTTCCCCGGACCGCGGCCGCCCTGTCCGACGCCACCACCACCAACACCGGGACGCAGCCCTCCGACAGATGTGCCGCACCCCGCACCCCGCTTCCCCTGCCAGTCGGCGGGATCGCAGTCAACAGGCCTACTCGGGTCTCCCAGCTTTATCATATGGGAGGCCCTGAGAGGAGCCTGTATCGCCGTAGCGTCCGGGACACATCCCGAATACGCAGCGGCGCACGCAATGTCCGCGGTCCTACAACGTCTATATGGATAGCGGACATTGCAAACAACAAACGGACCTACAGCCCTTGACGCGAACACGCGCGTTAGGGCCTATGAGGCCCGCCGACACCGGCGAGCCCGCAAACTCCCAGGGACCGGCGTGTCCCTGAGCCCCTCCCCGGCAAAGAGGGCATACCTCAAGGCCGGCGCCTGACTTCCCCCCTAGGGGGAGGAAGAAGATCAGAGTTAGTCGGAGCATGCTCTACTCAGCGGCTCCAGTACAAGCATAGAATAGATAATATAGATAGAACGGACACTCCCAACCCCCCGCCAATTTCAAGCTTCCTCGCCCCTCAGGCCGTTTCGGATACGTTAGGAGCACTCAACGAAGGGCTGGTATCGAACATCTAATTCCTAACGAAATATCATCATGGTGGGTTGTTGTGCTGTTTACGGCTGTCCGTCAACTAAACGGGACAAGATTAAAAGCTTTATTTAATTTCCTAATGATAAAATAACGTAAGATTAGAAACTTTTCAATAACATTGCTTTATAATATTACAAGCTTTGCTTAGTTTGGGGTCAGATGGTGTTGTGTGTGAATTGTCTATCAATATTTATTTATTTATAATAACAAAGTCATATTTGACTCAAAGTTTGTAACTTACACAGCCAGTAACTTATGTGCCCAAGCACGGATTGATAATGCCTGGAGGAATAATTATAGTAACAGAATAAAGTTTCCTTCATGGCTAAGTGTAAAATAAAATGCGAATGTGTACCTACTAACAGAAATAGATATCTAGGTACCTGATCTAATCTATCATCGGTTTTGTTTCATTTTACGCGGCAATACAAACACCCACAGATTTCTGAAACAATTTACAAATCTGTGCAAACACCCTTTTTAATTACTTAGAATAGTATAATTTGGCTCCATTCTATTTATGTAACTCAACATTATAGCAAGTTTATAGACTACGTCACCAGGTTAACTCACGGTGCACAACTATTCAATAAAACAATTCAGTAGCCCTAGCGCTAACGCACACATTCACGCGTGTGTACGAACGACATCTGCGTAGTTGTGTGAAGAGTAGGTAGGTCAACACCGGCGTTTGTATGGAATTTTAGTGGAGTGTCCGTGGTGTGGTACAAGGAACAACAAGGAAGAAAAATAAAAGGAAGACTCAAGAACCAGCGTTTCACTACCCCGCTACCCGCTCCCTTTCAAGGTCCGGCCAAGAAGGTCTCGTGGAGCGAACGTCGGGATCGCGCCGAGTTGTCGTCGTGTCTTCGTCAAGGGCACGTCGGGGGGACACGCCGACGGTCACTCCGACTGTCACGCCGAGTGTCACGCTGACTGTCACGCCGAGTGTCACGCTAACTGTCACGCCGAGTGTCACGCTAACCGTCACGCCGAGTGTCACGCCAAGTGTTACGCCGAGTGTCACGCTGGGGGTCAAGTCAAGGTCACCCCAAGGTCAAGTCAAGGTCACGTCCAGGTCAAGATCGAAGATTGTCCCACAGCGGTTGCAAAGTGAACCCAGGGACGAGTCTACCAGCGCCTGTCGGAACGAGAGGGCACGTACTCAAGAGACCTGCTTACAACAGGTCTCTCCCCCTCTCGCTGCCGGCAGACCAGGCTCGTCAACGCATAGCGGTCGGTCTTAAGCCGGTCGCGACAGACGTCGATGTCTGTCTGTCTGTCTGTTTGTGTGTGTGTCTGTCTGTGGCACCGTAGAGCTCAAACGGATGAGCCGATTTCGATGCGGTTTTTTTATTTGAAGGTTAATATCCGTGCGGATGTTTTTAGCTATGTTTGGTTAATATCGATTCAAGATGGCCGCCTCCACAAAATGGCGGACAAAATATTTCTTCACAACCTACCTCAATATGGGTATGAAATGAAAAGGCTTGACTAGTAAAATACTATACATTATAACAAATTTCAAATCCAAGATGGCCGCTACTACAAAATGGCGGAATACATTTCTTTTTTCACTACTACCTCAATATGGGTATCAAATGAAAGGGCTTGGCTAGTAGAATGTTGTAAAGATAACAAATCTGAGGTAGTCGGGGGTTAGTCAAAATTTTTAATTTTGTTCTTGTGTTCTATTTTCAACGGGCGAGTAGCACCCCCCCACGCGTTCGTTGGAAGCGGTGCGCTCATTGGCTCGCCGATCAAACAGGTTCGAACTTGTCGAATTAGTCTGGAGAGAAAAATAGCTTCAAACAATTTTCCAAATACAAAATTATCTGTGGAATGACTTATTTTATTGATCACACAAATTTCCTTATTCACTTCTTCTTAAATAGCCATTACGATTCGATAAGATAAGCTTATTCATTCATTTATTTTATTGCGTTGTAGGATCTTCATGTTGCGAAACGCTACTCACTTGTGAACTGTAGGTACTAAAGCACGGTGCGAACGATTTTTGAACTCGCTACTAGCGAGTATTTTAGCTACTAAATTATTCTCTACTAGACTAATTTGCTAGCCTAATGCGAACAAGCCTTTAAAGTAATAACTACTAAAATAATCTATGTAAATTTTTGGAGTATAGTATGAAATTTAACATAATATTGTGGGAATATTATAAAAATGGAAATAATCGTGCAACTAAAACCACAAATCTCTAAACACTAAAGAAGTCAAAAAAGACTCGTTTTGAAATGTTAGAAATACTCAAACCCAATAAAATAAAAATTTATCGTACAAAGTATTTATAAATTTTATTTTTGGCACATAAAATATCTTTTGAACACGTAAAGAACTGAAAATATATAAAATTGTTTTCATTTTAGCGCTCTTTGCCATGCAAGCCCCGTTTCAAGAGTCGTTGTTAAATAAATTAGTCATAACACAGCGCTGGTGTAATTACCGTGATAATCGCTACTCATTCTATCGACCCACAGATTAATGCTCACTCACATGAATACTTTTTAGAACTGCATTTATACTGAGCTATAACCTTCTAATCTTACTATATTGGCCCAGGACCGAGGATTTCATGATCAGGCTTCGGAATCAACTCTCTGTTGTCTAGTTTCTTTACATACGTTTTATCAATCAGGTTCAAAGTTACGATCTTGATTGTAAAAGCATAAGCAGCGCAGTTTATGTGCCCATTACTGTGTACTTGGAGCTTTCTCTCACAAAGAGACAGTACACCAATTTACCCAAATTCTGGTTGGCGCATGGCACAAACATGTCCTCCAAAGAAGACTTTTCTGAATGGCACTTTTTATGCTTCGGGCCAAATAAACAGACGCATTTCGGTCACACGTCGCGTTGACCGATACTTCTAAAAGGTTTTTTGAAAATAAAAAGAGTAAACGGCTCACACGGGCCCAATGTAGTTGTAGTGGTAGGACTCTTGGCAGAGTCCGCCTGGGGAAGTACCACACCTTTGCCAGTTATTCTACCGCCAAGCAGTAATGTGCAAACATTACTGTGTTCCGGTTTGAAGGGCAATGTTTCCAGAGAAATTACAGGGCTCAGAGATATAAGATCTTAGATCTCTGGGTGACGAGCGCAGTGCAGTGCTAGGTAATGATTTGGACTCTTCATGTTCCAACAGCTGCGTGTCACTGTGCTGTGTCAGGTATGGCATGTTGCTTACCATCAGGCACATGTCCTGATCGTCTCGTCACTCTTTATATAGGTAAAAAAAAAAATGTCTGAGCACCAAACGGTTCAAGTATGTAACCACTGTGATCGATCCTACTATCTCTGGGAAGACACACGTCAAGAAAAACCGTTGCTTGGTCGTTATTATGGCTTATTCCGAACCTGACCCGAAAACCTGACCAGCTTCCGGGTTACGTTACGAAATGCAAAAAAAAATTTTTTTCAGTCCCAACTTAACCCTCTTCCTTTCTTTTTTTTGCCCAGGGAAAATTCTTTATGATTTCCACTCGCCTTCAGGGCTAACCGGGTGGAAATGTGGAATTCTCTGCTACGTATTAGCAGCCTACCCACTAAAAACCCTGGGGTGTTTCATCCGGACGCCTGTTTGCCGGAGCTACGAGAACGCTTTCGCACTCTACCGCGGCCCCGGCGGCGCTAGTCTCCAGGACCCGTTCCCGTTTATGGATAAAAGTTCTTTTTCTTTTGTTTGGCGCGCAAAAAACGCTGCTCGTGCCACCACAAGGTACTTGTGCAGTAGTGGATCCCGCTAGGTCCGCCATCTAAGATACCTTTTCATGGGGGTTGAAGGAGGGGCATGAAAGATCCTCCTACGGCGCCCAGGGCGTCGTTGGCGCATAGGAAGTTTAGATGTAATTTCCCGTTCGCGCTTGGCTGTTTCTTTTTTGAACATTACCTGTTCGCAAAAAGAAACCGCCGCCTCCCACGATCTCTCACTTGTGAGCATTGAATTTATCAATGCTACGAGAGAGAGATCGTTTCCCACAGCTGCCATAAGGTCCTGACGCTCACTCGTCCATGCTGGGCATTCCACCAACGTGTGCTGCACTGTGTCCTCCCCGCAGCCGCAGGTGGTGACACATGGTCGTCGGTTCCCTTCCGGCTATACGGCACAAGTACTTTCCGAAACACTCATGCCCGTTAAGCCCCTGTACAAACCGGAAGGTAAGCGAGCTATGTGCCCTGTTCAACCAGTCTTCGAGGACGGGTTGAACAGCCTCGACGGTCCAACTTCCAGCTCCAGGATAAGCCAGAGCGCTTAAAAGCTCCAGCTGCACTCATTAGTCGGGGCACCAGCATAGCAAAGTGCTCACGGAAGTTCCACCTTGCATCAAGGTGAAGTGCAAGATATTTTAGAGTGGACTTCACCTCGAAGCTCATTCCTTCGATAACAACGCGGAGACCCTTAGGAGGTGCCTGTCGAGGGCCATGAAAAGCCATGACTTCTGACTTTTCTAACGCCACTCGCAGTCCCAGCATCGCTATCCTTCCAATAACTAACTCCATGGCTTCTGCGGCAAGATGGGTAGCCACATCGAAGTGTGTCATCAGCGTAGCAAGTTACGCTGGCACCTGGGTTAAGCGCTTCTCTAAACATAATCGTATCCGATATCCCACAGGATCGGCCCAAGAGCTGAAGAACCCTGTGGTACACCGCATGGTATTTCCCTCCGCAAGACTCTACCCTCCTTCTCGGTAAATAAGACAAATCTGTCGGACAAATAAGAAGCCACAATACGGCTGAGATAGGGAGGCACTTTATGGTACTTCAGAGCCTCCAGGATACCACACCTCGTCACTATCAATAACACTATTTTCTTGTAAAGACTTCATTGCTGGGGGCTGAAAATGTGCGTTTCCATTCGGAAAAAGCGTGGCCACAACGTTCTCGAGAAACTGCGGTTCAAGAGTTTCAGTCAAAGGAGGAGTGAATGATGAAGGATAAATCTTCTTTCTAACCTCTTTATAAGGGCTCCCTCAAGGGTCATGGCTGAGTGTCTTTAAAAGTTCTTTATGTGCTCGAGATTTGGAGTCGCTAATGGCCAGTCTTAGATCACGTAATTTCTCCCGATATGCACTGTACAATTGATCCTTAGCAGCCTCATCCCTAAGCCGTCACCAGCGCAGTCTCGTGTACTGGCGTCTTGCTTCTACACAACTGCTGCGAAGAACAGCTATTTCTTGAGACCACTAGTACATCTGACGTCGAGAAGACCGCTGCCTGGCTCAGGACATGCCCGCATCAAATATCCGGGACATGGCATTCCGGAACCATTTTGTTTCTTCCTCAACATCCTCGGCCGGCCTTAAAACGCAGTATGAGCAAAAACACGTTTTTTGAGAAAACAGCGAAAAACTATTTGATTAGGTTTTTTTTCTATGTTACAAGGTATTACGACGCATGTTTTAATAGCCACAAAGTGTGACTTTACGAAAAAAATACTTAATCATATTAATATATGATGCATAAAAACGATTTTCAAAAAAACATTCCAAAAACGGAGCAGTTACGTCACTTCAAAATTTGTAAAAAAGTTCGCAAAATCAGATTAAAATGCAGTAAATTGAGTCAGTACTACAAAATACTCAGTCAAATGTACTAATTTGCTGTTGAAGATGCAGTATCAGATTTTTGTTTTACTGCATTTTAATGTGTTTTCAATAAAATGTAGATGCAGTTTGTACATAATTTAGTGTTGATTCTGATAGAAATTTGTTCTCAGTCTCTTTTTTACTCTTTTTTTTGTGTGGCCTTAATTACTTATGCAACTTATTTTAATGAGTAAATAACTTTATTTAAAAAAACCGAATGCGAAACTCAACAGATAAAAAACGTTATGTAATACAATAGTATTATTACATTATCAAGATAAAGTTAACGATAGTTCAAAGCATATTAAACATAACAACAGTTGACATGAATAATTCAATTTGCTAAAAAAAACTTATTTTTTTTATTATATTAAACATCGACTTCCATTTAAAATTAAATTCAAACTTCTGACTATAATTTTTCAGTAGAAGCTGCCAGATAAATGTGAAAAATGACGATCCAGATAAATGTAAACAGAAAACAAAATCGACTTCAATTTAAAATTAAATTCAATCTTTCGACTAAAATTTTTCATTAGAAGCTGCCAGATAAACAGATTTTTTATTATTATTATATTAGCCTACATTGTCCCTAAATTGAGCAAAGGCCTCTTTTCCCTCCCTCCATTTATCTCTGTCGAGAGCTATTGTGGGCCAATCCTTATTGTGGGATTTAAGCTCATCTTTCCACCTCTTTCTGGGCCGACCTGGTGGCCGTTTACTCTCCGGGATCCAGTCAGTGGTAGTTTTTGCCCATAGCTGGTCTGGCATACGACAGACGTGTCCTGCCCAATCCCATTTTAGCATACTAGCCTTCTGAGTCACATCTATAATTTTGGTCTGCGAGCGCAGTTCTGTGTTCCTGATACGATCTATCAGTTTCACACCTAGGATACTGCGCTCCATCGCTCTTTGGCAAACCGCGAGGGCGGACTTCTGTTCGATTGTCAATGACCAAGTTTGGGCGCCGTAAGTGAGAATGGGGGAGAATACACATGTCCAAGAGTTTACGTTTCAGGTGTATAGGTAAGGTACCTGTCATAAGTTCTTTCAGAGCCCAATAGCTCTTCCTGATAAACAGATAAATAAAAATAATGGTCCATATAAATATAAGAAAATTACTATAGTTTTCTTGTTATTTCAAGAAACAGCGCACCTAGTTCGATATATATTATATGAGATTTCTGAAACATTTTCTACAAAACAAAAAAATTAAAATCATTAATATTTAAATTAATAAAAATAAATATTAAAATCTTTTCACAATTAGCTATTATTTGTGCGATTCAAAATGTAAGAAAATCACATCGATACAATTAAAGAAACGAAGATGAGGTAGGGTAATTCCGGGAGAGATGGACCACGTTTTGTTGCGGATCCATAGCTTTTGATAGAAAGTAAATAAAACAAAACATTCGTTTTCATATGAATACAGATGTATTAATAAGCATTATCATTACAAGTAATTAGAAAAAAAATCGATCTTACTATACTTTTTTGGCAATAATAAAAAAATCGACGAAGTCCATCTCTCCCGTACTGTGCGGGTGAGATGGCCCACAGAATCAGGAGAGATGGACCTAACAATGATCATCATTTTAATGCGTAAGAAATCGAAAAATAATATCAAAGGAAGAACTTAAACATTATCAGTATTTATATTTTAATTAGTAATAGTATCTCCACATCTCTCACACATATCTTTGTACTTGGTACAGCTTTCGTGAGACCAGCGTTCGCAAATTGTACACTGTAACCAATCATCTCTGCTTAAAGTATCATTATAATTTTCTTCACAGCCTGCACATTCATTGTCATTCCATTCCACAATTTCAGGGCTGTCACGGAGAGAAATCACTTCTAAGTTTGACTCACTTGAGTCGTCAGTAGTCTCTGCTCGTCTTTTCTTCATGGCGACATTTTCCTTTTTTATTCTTTTATTTCCTGAAGCTTGTTTTGCTTGTTTGCTTTTCTTGCCTTTTCCTTTATTTTTTATGTTTTGTATATTTTCAGAAGTGTTTAATACTTCAGCCAATTGCCTTGATCTTTGATGTATATTTTGCATCTTTTCCACACAAGGGACGGAGACACAATGTCCAAGATCTTCCCTGGCGTTAAGTCCCCACTGGCGAACACTGGTTGGCTAAAAGCGGTAGCCTGACTGCCGAAAGACGATTCTTGATTGAATGTAGAATGCTGATGGTTAATGGACTTTGGTTGGCTGGTCGTAGAAGATAGAATGCTAATTGAAGCTGCTTGACAAGATCTGGGCGTAGATGGCTGAGGGTTAGGTTCTTTGGAAGGCTGGAAACTGGATGAAAGCTGGTTAGGTGTGTTTAAATTTAAATGCTGGTTGGATGCATTGCCAAGCGTATTAGAAGACAAGAATGCATAATCTGGAATAGCGTTCTCATTGAATGGTATAATCCCAGTAGATGAAAAGCCAGCTATTGCATTATTCACACATGCAGATTTGTTCCATGCAGATGCTAGTAGTTTTCCGAATTGCAAGCGTGTGAGTTTCCTTGATGGATTTGTTGTTATAAATCTGTTACATTCATCGTAGTAAAACGTTTTTAAAGATTTGAAGAAAGCTCTATCCAGTGGTTGTAAGTAGTGGGTAGTATGGCTGGGCAAACAGATGATAATAATGTTATGTTGATCAGCATACTCCAGCATTTCTGCATCACTGCAATGAGAAGCATGGCCGTCGAGGATAAGAACACACTTGCCTTCTGGTTTGCGAGGGACGAAGTGATTTTTAAGCCAGTCAAAGAATATGTCAGAGGTAACATACGCCGACTTCTGTGACATTTTCACAACTGAACCAGGTGGCATTCCGTCTTCGAATTCAGCTTTTTTGTGTTTTCCTTTCATAATACAATAGGGTGGAAGAAATAAGCCCTCACCACTGCAGCATGCGATCACAGAAATAGTTTCACCTTTCTCACCCGATGTTATTGTAGGGACACTTTTTTGACCCTTTTGCAGCCACCACCATTCCTGGTCTATTATTCAGTTGCAGACCAGTTTCGTCTATATTGTGAAGACAGACCCTGGTTTGTTAAATAAGCCGTTTTCGTGCAATACATTTTTCAAAAGAGAAAAGTACCTGTATACGCGATCCTTATCCATACCCTGAGCACGAGCCTGGGAAACTCCTTCTGACTTTCTGATAGAGAGTTCGGGATTTCTGCGTAAAAAGCTTTTTAACCAGCCAAAGCCAGCCATTTTGTTTTCGCGGTTAAAAGTGTGCTTGATTCGTAGTTTCTCAGCTAAATTATAGGCCATTTTCCTTACTGCTTGTCTTGAAGGAGTAAATCCTCTTTCCTGTAGCTTAATAATATGTGCCACAATTTTTTTTTCATAGGTAGGAGGCAAGACTCCACCAGGCCCAAGGACGCCTGATTTGGTTAGCTGGTTGTTTTTAAGCCTTCTTTTGAAAGTCGACTTTGGTATGCCGTACATATTCGCTGCCTCATTGACCCCTATGCCGTCAGCATGAGCTTGAACTGCTCTTGCTAGGTCGTATTCCGTCCATTTTCCCCTTGTTACTCCACTTTTTCTCTGGTATTGTAGCGGCATTTCTGAAAATTAAAGTCAAATAAATCATCAAGCCCATCTCTAAGATTTACTATATAAAGGTTGCCGGATAACATACCCAAATACACAAGCAAAACACCAAAGAAATAAAAAACAAAACTGGTCCAACTCTCCTTTAAAAAAGTGGTCCATCTCTCCCTGAAGTTAAAGGATAGATGGGCTCGCTCACAAAAAAAAAACAAAGCAACAAAGTCAAATAAAATGGAAGTTATAATAAAGTTTCATTGACACAAAGGCACAGTAATACCGTGATTACCAATAAAAACACAAAATCGTGTACATACCTTCAAATAACTAACACTGGCTGAAAGAAACTAGGACTACGAAAACCTTCGAACACTGATAAAATCAAAATTATAACAAAAACGCATCGTCGTTTACACTTAAACGGAAGAAATGGCGGACAGAAACACTTTAGTGTTGCCATATTTAAAAAAAAACGTTTTGGAAATTTTTTGAAGATGGCCCGTCTCTCCCGCTGGTCCATCTCTCCCGGAATTACCCTATGCTATAATCTAAAGACAACATAACGTGGCGAAAATTTGTTTGAAAAATTTGAAAATTGAATTGTCAGCGAACGTACACAATTATTGTCAGCGAACGTACACAACTCTTTGTTGCGACTGAGACTAAATCAGGAGCACAGACTAAGTAGTTTCAAGAGACGTCACCTGATTTTGCATCGCCATAGTAGAATCGCGTTTGCCGCTTCTGCCGTTTTTAAGAGTTCGATGGAAAATCACCATAGTTTTTCTTGTTATTTCAAAAAAACGCTGCACCAATTTTGATCAAAAGTCAAAAGCCGCCGCGGGGCCGCGAATGCCACAGTGTTGTAATTTTTGAGCAACGAGAGCGTGGTCGACGGTGTTTCGACGCGTGAGAGGTCGCAGCAGAGTAGTGCTGGTACGCCTTGCGCGCGCACAGCACGCGCCACACATATCCTGAGCTACAACGGAATTCACAACGGACGACTATTGTATACTTTTTTTTATTTGATTGCCTGTATTGTTTCTATACCGGTTTGACAGAAATCACCATAGGTCAAGTCAAGCTTTTGAAATTTGTGATTAATCAGCGTATACATATTACTTATAATGCATAATTATATGAGTGGCATTTCACTTTTAAAGATGTCTTAGTTAAATTGTTAACGTCGTTATATAATCTCACTAGTGAGATTGTAATCTGTCGAAATATTGTTAACCATAACCAAACATAATGAAAACTAACGTGGCTATACACATTTTAAATAAATACACGGGTAACACACGATTGATATAAAATCCTTGAAAAAAGATCGCCGGACGCGATCGAAACTTGAGTCGGACTTGACTGACTAGGTATATCAAACGTGACTTACCTGTCATATTGGTTACAATTTAACGGATTATTTCGGTTGATTAAAACAGTAAAATTGTGAAACAGTATGCAACGGAACGCATCTTGCGCGCTGATCGGTGGAACGTCATGTGCCCGGGCCGCACTACTGTGTGACGGTTCACAATATTTTAACTGATTATGTAATCTCGCTAGTAAAATTAAAATATTACGGTATTTACAACTTAACGGTGACATAGATATAAAGATAACACAAATAGAGGTACGAAGTACGTACCAGTAAAACTGCTGTAATCTCTGAAACAAATCTGAGTAGGTTGATAATGAGACTCACCATTCTTAGGTTCAATGTTGTTTCACAAACTAAAGGAGCGGTTGGCTCCGATTTCGCCACTAGTACATAATAATTATATACCTACCTGTTTCACTTAGAGCTCAGGTACGTATCGAACAGTGAAATAAATTTTGAAATCGGTTCAGTAGTCCGTGAGATTAACGCGCTCAAACAAAAAACCTCTTCAGCCATATGTTAACACTAGATGTCCGCCCCGGCTTCGCCTGTGGTACACTATATGGCACTCATCGGGATTCTTTTACATATCCAACGGTGAAAGAATGACTGAAATCGGTTCAGTCATTCCTGATAATATCGCTTTCAAACAAAAAACCTATTTTTCTACCTGCTACCCCACCTGTCGGAAATTAGTCGTACCAACTCAGATTTAGAAACAAATTTTATTAGCACAGGTTTATATTCAATGACGCAATCTTGGACATTGGCGAAATTACGGTGACATTACCGAATGGAAGCCAAAATAAAAATTTGAAGTTGAAGTTGACGTAATCTTAGACACATGCTGTCTTGTCAAAGCACGCTACGAAAACTCTCAAAAAGGAATAATTTTTTCCCGTTTTTGTTACATTCTTGATTCATGATCCGCTTTTATTGATAGTAGCGTTATGATCTATAGCCTCTCATATCTCATATCTAATAGAAAAATAATCTTTCAATTCGGACTAGTACTTCCCGAGATCCTAGCGTTCAAACAAACAAACTCTTCAGCTTTATAATATTAGGATAGACTATAGAGACATTACAATATTTGGCATTGCATACCTATTGTAATATCTATTTATTTCTAGGTTCATATATATTATATCAACACAATTATTCATCACTGTTGTAAACAAAACCTGTTAAAAAAATTGGTTGCCTGTAAAGTCGGTATACGGGCGAAAGTTTCACGTGACAACGACTTTGAGTGGTAAAATAATTTTACGGAAGGGACGCGTGCCTTTCACTTTTTATGTCTGTCTCTCTCGCTCTTAGGCGGGCTTGCCATGCCCGAGTGGAAGGGACGCGTGCCTCTCACTCGCTCTCGTTGTGAGCGCATAACGTGAGCGGAGCGTAACGCAGTTTCTTGAAGTGTCACCCGGCAAACCAATTTATAAGACGTTGTCACGTCAAAATGTAATCTTAGGAATATCCTACTTTCATTATTTCTGCACTGTGGAGGTGGCCGGAGCCATGTCAGTTGACGAGCGCTGCGTTCGCGCGTATTTATTTCGCGCGGCCGATACATACCTACTTTGGCAGAAATACCCGGCCTTGTATTAATTTTCTTACAATTGTACGAGTAAAAATGGTGAAACTTCTTAGTCTCAAAAGTTCAAATTTCCCGTGAAAACATCGTCATAGACGTAAAACAATGATTTTTTATAATTTAGATGTATGCGCAATCAAAAGTGAAATCCATAAAATGTTTTATTATACTGTCAGAAAAGTTCTACCTCGCATAAATTACTACTTGTAGAATTGAAAAGATTCAGTGAAGGTTGAATGACTTTGTGGAATTTCCACAAAGTCATTCAAAGTCAGTCATTAAAGCAAATTGGATTTAAATAATTTGGATAAAACAGTGTGGTCCGAAGCGAAAAAATTTTGACTGTCCTGACTCGTGTTTTTGCGCCTTGAAAACGCCCCATTCAACACCTAGCTCACTTTGACTTAACGTTACGACGTTAAAAGTTTTTTTTTGACGGGTAGACATATGTCTTATCGTCAAAAAAAAACACCAGTCAGGGACAGTTCAGATACAGAAGTTCCCAATTTTACCATTGCATGACATATGTATACCGGGATACATGAAGCTTATCATATTATGAAGTTAAATGAAGAATCTTTTCCATCTATAACATCTGACGATAAGCGATTTCTTTCTCCTACCGAGTTCTCTTACAATATATAACATTGGCGCCACCTATGGTAAAATTGGGAATTGTCCTTGACTGGTGTTTTTGCGTCTTGAAAACGCCCCATTTGACACCTAGAGTCTGGCCAACGAAAGTAGATACTGGATTTTTTCGCAAACTTTTTACATGGCAAAACTTCAGTGTTCCTACCATCGGGTATTTACCCTATGAATTGGGATATTTTAAACAAAAAGTACTTAGGGACACTTGATTCCAAAAAGGTATTTTCAAAACAAACTGATTTAAACATTATATGAAATAAGTTTAAAAAATTCGTATGTGATCTAAAATTGTTTTCATCAAAAATAAGTACGACGCATGTACGTGTTGGCGATTATTTCAGGAGCAACACTAAGCCTTAAGTTGGCCTAATAAATAGATTCATTAATTACGCTATTTAATGGAGAATAGCTTGTGAAATTTCAAGTTAATTTTCGGCGATAATCCGAAAGATTTGGTAGAATCGGTATTAGTGTATGGTACCCCCCTCTCTGACGCAACAAAATGGCGTGTTTTTTATGTTTCGTAGTAGCTGGCTTGTGTTTATTTTTGGCGAGATTTTCAGTTTAGGGATGCCATGCTGATATATTTTAAATTTGCCGCGCTTTCTCAGTATCAACTTTCGTTAGCCAGACTCTAGCTCACTTTAGAAACTACGTTAGTAAAACCAGAGGGCGCTGCTTGTCTGGAATAAATCTTCAAAGTATTATCGTCTAAAAGCCGGGCCACACAGAGGCGGGAGCCGCGAGAAAGCGATCGCGATCCGGAACGGGAATTTTTGTAATATTTGAATTTGTATGCAACCTGACACATAGCAAGCGGGAGCGATCCGGCGCGATGCGATTTCCCGCGCGACAAGATCGTGACGACAAACAAGAGATCGCTTCGCCATGCTTCGCGGGAAGGACGCGCGACGGACGGCCGGCGCGGGCGCTGTATTCTACGGTAGTCAGTACAAGCTGTCACACAGGACAGAGCGTTCGCGTAGCGATCGCGATCCGATCTCACGAGTTGTATTTTTTTACAACGTAAGGTCGTGAGCAATTTGATCGCTTTTGGTATCACACCGGCTGTATTCTCGCCATCTGCCCGCCGCGGGCTGCGGGCAGTAGCCCTGTGTGACATGGTACGGACCGTTATCGCTTTGCACTGGATCGCTATCGGATCGGTTTCTCGCGGCTCCCGCCTCTGTGGGGCCCGGCTTTAAATATATATTTCAAGCAATTCTTCAGACTTCAAGACTTCAAAAATTACGGGACATATAAACAGATTTATCATATTCAACGTTGTCAGAAAGAAAAATATAAAATTATTTAAAAATATTTTTTATTTACTCAGATAGAAACTTGATACATGTTTAATCCTTTTTACAAGTTCTGGCTGATGAAGCTGGTGAAAGATGTAACTCTTGCAAAGGCAGCGGGGAAGCCCTGCTCACAACCACGAGCAGAACCGAAGGAAACCACACCAACCTGAAAAAATAATTATACAATATCAGTATCAGCTCGCCACATTGTACGACTGTGAATACAATTACATTACAATTGGTATGACGACTAAGTCAAACATTTCAACCTGGATACCTGGGTAACCGAGTTTCGCTCGGTTTAAACACTGAGACACCTACAGACAAAGGGTTCCTAGTAATAGATTTCCTGAAAAAAACTTGAAAAAAAAGAGAAGAGCAAGAACCCGGATCTACTATTCCATGACCGCCAACTTCCCGCTTGAGCTCTATTGCTGTCGCGCAACTCTGCGAATTTTATCGTCGTATTCTAATGTTAATTTAACAGTTTTTCATTGTCTAAAAACGCGCATAATCTTTTTTATTAATATTATGAGCACATCGTGTCATGTGTCCCAGTGTTGAGCAAAGGCCTCCCTACCCTCCTTCCATTTTTGTCTGTCTTGAGTCAAAGTAGTCCAGTCTTTAAGAAATAAAATTAGTTTTAGATCGATGTATCGTCCCCAACACCCCCTGCATACATAATTTCATGAAAATCGTTCGAGCCGTTTCCGAGGTTCAGATTCTATACAATAATTGCTCGTTTAACAGATAACCGGTTCATGTGTGTATGCTTAGTGAACTGAACTTTGGTGGATTCTATGATTACATTTTTCTGACATTTCAACATGGAAGTCAGGGAATTGAACCAATAAAAATCATTGATTCATGAACTTTTGCAATTCAAATTTACATCATGGTATAATTTTAAAATTACGCCAGAAAAAGTGGAAACATGGTGTAGGGATGAATTTATCAAGCTTGTTTTCAATTCTGGTAACATTTTTGTCTTCGTTATATCTTGGAAATTATCTTACCAAGAGAGGACGTCCGTTCCTCGTCACGACCAAAGGACCACCGGAGTCACCGTTGCAAGTAGACCTGCCGTTGGCTCCACTGGTACAGATGTTGGAATTTTGGATGATTAAAGGGAACGACCAGAAACAGACGGTGTTGGTGATTATTGGAAGGCTGACATGGTGTAGAGCCTGGCCTGTAGTGATACCACCGCCTGAAACATTTAAATTTTGTTAGTACCGTTTTAATACTTTTTATCAGTAGTAATTATTTTTAGTTTGAAAACTAAAGTGGTTAAAATAAATACACGGGTAACTCACATTTGATATAGTCCGATTCAAGTTTCGAACTCGTCCGGCGATCTTTTTCAAGGAGAGTGCGCACGCGTGTTTGTAGCTCGTTTAGCATTTCTCTACACTAGAGTTGGACTGGACTGACTATATCAAACGTGAGTTACCCGTGTATTTATTTAAAATAATTACATTTTGTTTAATTGCGTGTTTTGTCAGATCTGTAGACGTGGCGAATGATTAATTCCCTTATAACCTTCGAAACAAAAGAGGCGTTTGTACTTATAAACACAAGTCTACACACACTTTTTACTCGTATTTATATTTAGTGACGTCACAACTAATTTCGGACACCAATTAGTTAACTACACACTTATCCATAACAACACAGAGTCACACGGAGACACATCAATAAAATTACAGAGTATAATTGTTATGGAATAATTATAATTTACCTATATAATTAAAATATTATATTGTTGACTAGCAGTTCCAAGCTACCTCTATAATCTAACTGTGTTCCGAAATTTCAGCCCGATCCGTTCATATGTTACGACGTGAATGAGCAACAAATTTCCAGACCTTTACTAGCAGCGCCCTGTGGTTTCACCCGCGTAGTTCCCGTTCCCGTTATTTTCTCGGGATAAAAGTACTTATCTTATGGGTTCTCCCAGACAATAATCTAACTGTGTTCCAAATTTCAGCCTAATCCGTTTATACGTAACGGCGTGATTGAGCAACAAACATCCAAATATTGACATTTAAAATTTTATAATATTAATTTTCGCATAATAATTTAGTAATTACAATAATTTAATCATTCCCGCTTTATAATAATAATGCTGAAAATATCTTTGAAAAATGTAGCAAAAAAACTTACTAGCACTGTCACTAGTGCGGCCAAAACCAGATGCAACACCCATTTCTCCGGCAAAGTTTTCATTTAACTGGCTGCCAGAAGGTAAAGCAACGGGCGAAATGGTGCCTGAAAAAGAATAAATTAATTAAAACCTAAGCTTTAATAGATGGTAAATGTACTTTTTACGAGTAAGAAACAATGTAATGAGCACATTTTTTTTAATTACTCAGTTGTGTTCGAATAATGAAATCTTAAATGAACAATAATACAAGTGATCAAATGTTCAAATGAATTGCTAACTTACTGGATAAATCGACGTTAGTGGTTCTAATGATGGCAACATCGTTTCTGATGAGGCTGGGATTCCATGAACCGTGCATATCAACTTGGTTGGTGGTCAGTCTAGTGCCTCCAGAGAAAAGGCGGTTGGAGCCAAGGACGACAGTGAAAGAGGTAGCCTGGTTTACGCCATCGAACCAGCAGTGCGCAGCCGTCAGGAGACGATTGTTAGTAATAAGAGAGGCACCACAGACACCCTGGCCTGCTCCGAACTGAGCCAGCAGACCCGCCTGTATAAAAAAGAAAGTTAATGTATAAGTTATTATTAGTCTATTCGATACAAAAAATATAAAATATAGCTGTAATATGCCACGCTTCGCTGTGGCACATTGTTTTGCAAAAAATTTATAAAAAACAATCCTTGATGCGGATTACATATCATTCTAAAATTTCAGCTCGATCGGTGCAGAGCTTTTTGAGTTTTTGAAGCGTACACAAACCAACATAACATTTTCATATTTAGAGATTTATGATTTTATATCTATTCAATAAACAAGCAAATAAAAAATTTTGCACTTAGACCTAAAATAATTTTAGAGGAGCTAAGCAATAACTATGATTCAACAAACTATAAAATGAAAAGTGCGTTTTGATCATAGCATGGTTTAGATCCTTCACTTAAATAAGGTTTTGTTTTAGATAATATTAAGAGATCCGGCTGAAAAAAATCTTAATAACCTACTTGGAACAAATGCTTAAAAACATATTAGTAGTCCATTAGCAGCCATGCTAGACTGGAGATCTATGTATGCTACGGCTACTAAGATTCTCACCTCCGACGGTCACGTCACTCAGTCACGTAAACCTTTTTTAACAGAATATTAATAACTACTTTTCAATACGTCGAAAAATAGTTATTTTTTTTTTTACTGTGGGTATTTTCGGTTCAAGTTATTATAATAATGGTAAAAGATAATAGTTAATTAATGTAACTACTTCTTCGTGCCATACAACTTGAAAAGCTGATTGTCTTACCTGGTAAGGGAATTCTCCGGCAGCCGCAACGGATCCACCAACAATCCTTGACCTGTCCTCCTCTTCAGCTTTACGAATCTCCTCAGCCCGAGGCAGACCGTATTTAGCGAGATAGTCATACGCCGTGATATCTTCCAGATCAATCTGATCGAGAACCCTGGACTGGGCCACAGCCAAGAGGGCAAACAAGGTCACTAAAGCAAATTTCATGGTAAGACTTTGGAGTAACTCGAATCCGTTTCTTTCTAGTTCCTTTATATACCCTTCTGTCAATCAGATTACGAGATAATGTATTGATTGGATTTACTTAATCAATTATTTTTCTTTAAATCATGATGGAATGCCAGTAAAGTTCTGTGTTGACTTGAAATTTACTAATTAAAATTCTCTACCTCATTTTTTTAACTGACAGAGTGTAACAATAAGATGACTCTAACATAAGTATAATTTAAGATTAAGTATTTGAATAGAAACAACAAGTTCACTTAGTTAGATTTTATCCATACTAATATTATAAATGCGAAAGTAACTCTGTCTGTCTGTCTGTCTGTCTGTCTGTCTGTCTGTCTGTCTGTCTGTCTGTCTGTCCGTCTTTACCGCCTAAACCAACCAACAGATTTTGATGAAATTTGATACATAGATAGAATAGATCCCGAGAAAGGACATAGGCTACTTTTTGTTCCGAAAAAAGGGGTAAAAGGGTTAAAATAAGGGATGAAAGTTTATATGGAAAACTTCGTCATTGTTGAAGAACTATGAAACTTTACGTCTAGATATTTAACACGAAACCATAAAATGCCGCTTTAGCAGTTTTGTAGTTTCGAACTGTTACAAATTTGGCGGGAAAACGGGTGTCCAGGTTACACTAAGTGATAAACGTTTGTTCCAGCAATTTTATAATTTATGTTTCGGCATATACAAGTGCATAAGTGCGGTGTTTATGTTTCGGCATATGAAGCCTTTACTTTTACCCGTTTGAGCCATTTACTCTCGAGAGCGTTTCAAGACGCTTCTAGCGGTATCATTTATTTATAATTAATGTACTTATATAAATTCAAGATGGCCGCCGCTACAAAATGGCGGATAATTTATGTTTTATTAATCCCATCAATATGGGTATCAAATGAAAGGGCTCAACAAGCAGAATACAATATACTATAAAAATTGAAATCCAAGATGGCGGCCGCTACAAAATGGCGGATAACGTAGGTTTTATCAATCCCATCAACATGGGTATCAAATGAAAAAGCTCAACAAGCAGAATACAATATACTATAAAAAATTGAAATCCAAGATGGCGGCCTCTACACAATGGCGGATAACTTAGGTTTTATCAATCCCATCAACATGGGTATCAAATAAAAGGGCTTGACAAGAAGAATACAGTGCACTATACAACCTCAATATTTAAGATGGGCGCAGCCACTAAATGGCGTATCAGACAGAATTTTTGATAGTCGACGAGATTTCCATGGTGTCTTATCAAATGTTATGCATGATGGACGCTCGATTAAGGCAAATTAAGAACTGCGAAAATGAGTTTTTGGAGGAGTAAACGTATTACTTTTCGGTAATCTTTTACAACTGCCTCCTATAAAATGATCAGGAACACCTGTTTTCAATTCTAATACGAAATTATATATATGAAAGTAGCTCTCTCTGTCCGTTGCCGTCTAACGCCTAAGCCACTTAAAGAGTTTGTTACAATTTGGTGCACAGATAGACTAGACTTAGGAAAGGACAACGGCGACTTTTTATCACAGAAAAGAGTTGAAAAGAGTGGAAATGAGGAGTAAAAGTGTGCATGGAAGGATCTTTGCACTCTTTGTATGCTATTTTTAACCGACTTCAACAAGAACAAAATTAAAAATTTTGATTAACCCCCGACTACCTTAGATTTGTTATCTGTAGAACATTCTACTAGTCAAGCCCTTTCATTTGATACCCATATTAAGGAATTGTGAAAAAAATTTGTGGAAATGTAATTCGCCATTTTGTGGTAGCGGCCATCTTGGATTTGAAATTTGTCATAGTGCAAAGTAGTACTCTACTAATCAAGCCCTTTCATTTGATACCCATATTGAGGTAGTAGTGAAAAATATTATATAATTCGCCATTTTGTGGTGGCGGCCATCTTGGATTTTAAATTTGTTATAGCGTTTAGTACTCTACTAGTCAAGCCCTTTCATTTGATACCCATATTGAGGTAGGTTGTGAAGAAATATATTGTCCGCCATTTTGTGGAGGCGGCCATTTTGAATCGATATTAACCAAACATAGCTAAGAACACCCGCACGGATATTAACTTTCAAATGTTGGGTTAATATCGATTCAAGAATGGCGGACAAAATTTTCTTTACAACCTACCTGACAAATGAAAGGACTTGACAGTAAAATACGATGGCCGATAATTATATTATTTTTTTCATTACTACCTCAATATGGGTATCAAACGAAAGGGCTTGACTAGTAGAATTTATATTTTCAAACCAAGATGACCACTATGGGAAAACATATCAAATGAAAGAAAGGCAAATCTGAGGTAGTCGGGTGAGTCAAAAAAAAAAACCGCATCGAAATCGGCCCATCCGTTTGAGCTCTACGGTGCCACAGACAGACACTATCGTCTGATCGTAAAATAATCGACAGACGAATTCGATGAGCATATAATTAGTACAATTCATAGGCGGTATCAGAATCCCTGGTGTCCGGGCGTAGAATGTGGTACCGGTCTTCCCTGCCTGTGGTAAGAGCCCACAAATGGGGAACCGACCGATGGCGGTTAATCCATCCAAACTACGGCGCAATTGAAATCCCAGCTGGTGACGGGCAGCAGCGTCACTGGTATAAGAAGTTGCGCCCCTGCGGTCGCCAACCCGCATGCCCAGCGGGGCGACTATGGGCAAAACCCTCTAATGATAGGCACACATAATCAAAGGCCCCTAGTTCCCGGCCGCCCTGCTATTCCTGGCCAAGGCGGCGGCCATGGTAACGGCAGGGCAGGGGGTGCGAAGAATCCCCGGGCTACCGTTGGCCGCCAATCCAAACTGACCCTGGCTGTACACAATGGACGAACGATTCGCGATGACGATAGGCTTGCGCAGCTGGAAGAAGAGCTGACTCACATAAGATGGCACATTCTTGGGTTATGTGAAATCCAAAGAGAGGAAGAGGACACCGTTACCTTGGAATCAGGCCATCTTATGTACTACCGTGAAGGTCACCAGCTGTCGCAAGGCGGTGTCGGGTTTTTTGGTCCACAAAACTCTCTGTAACAACGTTTTAGAAATCGCAAGTGTATCCCGAAGGGTTGCGTACTTAGTGCTAAAGTTAACTGATAGGTATACCTTCAAGGTGGTTATGGCGTACGCACCCTGGGAGGCATAGGTACCCAGATTTAGAAGTTGAGGCTTTGTATGAGGATATATCAAAGGCATTACATCATACCTCCAAAGCCCACTTCAATGTTGTTATGGGGGATTTTCACGCCAAAATGGGAGTACAGACCTGCAGCGAATCGGTAGTAGGACCACATGGTTTAGGGCGAAGTAATGACACCCCTGTCATTTCTTCGCATTCACAAATGCTGGTCGACTTCCTTGAAAAGGAAAGGCTGTTTCTGATGAATTCGTTCTACAAGAAATATATCTATCATAGGGGTGGACTTGGCGAAGCCCCGACGGACGGACGAAAAATGAGATTGAATTCATCATAACGGACAAACGGCGTATATTCAGGGATGTCTCCGTGATCTCTAAGAGAAGTGATCATAGGCTTGTTTGAGACACCCTGAATATTGATTACAAGCTTGAATGCGTCCGTTTGATGAATTCAACGCTCCGTCCGAACCTTCTCCAAGCCGTGGTTCTCTGAAACTTTCCAGTTAAAACTGGAGAACCGATTTGCTGCCTTGGAAACCACAGAAAACGTTGACCAAAAGCTCGACAGAGTGGTAGGCGTCGTGCGAGATGAGGGCACAAAATTTTGTGAAATGCGACACAAAGGCAGAAAGTCGAAGCTTTCGAAGGAAACTCTGCAACTTATGGAGGAATGCCGAAATCTCATGTTAACTTTGATAGAACAAAGGGCTACTCCAAACTTTCTCGACGTGACCTCCTATTAGCAAACGCGCTCTTTATTGAAAAATCAATCGAGCAAAATCGGGGGTCAAAAGTATTTGTCAAGCCATAGACATTCTTTCGGTAGTGGAAAACTTTTATGGCCAGCTGTACGCTTCACATGCTCCTCATCTCCCGCAGGATGAAAACAGAAGAGCCACTTTGACTCGCCACTACACTTGACCTGCCTGAGATAAGTCTCGACGAAATCGTGATGGCTCTTGGACAACTTAAAAATGGAAAAGCGGCGGGCGGGGACGGAATCACTACAGAGGTCTTAAAAGCTGGTGGAGCCCCACTTATAAAAGAGCTCCAAGCACTGTTTAATGACGTCCTCTTCACCGGGAGAACTCCAGAGGCATGGCACAGAAGCGTAGTCGTCCTCTTCTTCAAAAAGGGCGACAAAACCCTTTTGAAGAATTATCGCCCCATATCGCTCCTGAGCCATGTTTATAAGTTGTTTTCGAGAGTTATCACGAACCGTCTCGCCTGAAGACTTGACGAGTTTCAGCCACCAGAACAGGGGTTTCGAAGTGGTTATAGCACCATAGACCACAACCATACGGTGCGGCAGATTGTACAGAAAACAAAGAAGTACAATCGCCCCCTTTGTTTAGCGTTTGTGGACTATGAAAAGGCGTTTGACTTCGTCGAGACCTGGGCTGTTTTGGAATCTTTGCAGCGATGCCAAGTTGACTGGTGATACATCGAGGTGATGAGATGTATATATGAAGCCGCCACGTTGGTGGTCCAAGTTCAAAACCAGCAGACGTAACATATCCCTCTCCATCGAGGCGTGAGACAAGGGGATGTAATCTCCCCAATATTGTTCTCCAATGCACTAGAGGATAAGTTTAAGACTCTGGATTGGGCTGGACGTGGTATCAACATCAATGGCGAGTGCATTTCTCACCTAAGATTTGCAGACGATATCGTCATGATGGCTGAATCGCTGGAAGTTGGCCAACTCTTCTCAACGTATCGGTATTCAGATGAACTTGGACAAAACCAAAGTCATGTGCAACGAGTTCGTTGCTCCGGGACCGATTGCCGTAAATGGAATCACTCTAGAGATCGTTCGAAGATATGTTTACCTAGGGCAGACGTTCGAATTGGGTAAAAATAGCTTTGAGAGTGAGGCCATGAGGAGAATTCAGCTGGGTTGGGCAGCATTTGGAAAACTTCGCGGAGTCTTCTCGTCACCCATTCCACAATGTCTAAAGACAAAAGTGTATAATCAGTACGTCTTACCAGTGTTACCTACGGTGCTGAAACGTGGACACTAACAGTAAAAGCAGTCCGAAAATTCAAAGTCGCTCAGCGAGCTATGGAAAGAGCTATGCTTGGAGTTTCTCTGAGAGATTGTATTCGTAATGAAGTCATCCGTCAGAGAACCAAAGTCACCGACATAGCTCAGCGCATCAGCATGCTGAAATGGCAGTGGGCTGGTCATATCTGTCGCAGAACCCATAACCGTTGGGGTAGACGAGTTCTGGAGAGGAGATCACGAATCGGCAAACGTAGTGTAGGACGCCCTGAGACTAGATGGAGTGACGATATACGTAAGGCAGCTGGTAGCGGTTGGAAACGTAAATCCAAGGATCCGGCTGAGTGGTGTTTTATTGGAGACGCTTATGTCCAGCAGTGGACGAATGTGGGCTGATTATGATGATGATGATGATAATCAGAATAGATTTACACAATTACACTCGTGAGCATTTCTATAGCAAGGCAGCAGCGATATCACGTAACTGGAACACTTACCCGATTTTCACTTATGGCTTTAAGCCTTCGAACAGTATTTTAGTTTATTTAATTTTATTTATTAGAAAAATTACTTGAAATGCCGTCTTCCGTGAAATGAGTTTATTTTTTATAACCTTATGACGCGGAGCGTCGTTTCACGTTATTGGTTGATTTGAATTTTTTGAAGTTTGTTGATTGGTCTGCGACAGCGTTCCGTTTTACTACTATGGCCGTTCT
>JADLOZ010000398.1:0-25000 GCA_017562165.1 Ectropis grisescens | reverse complement strand
CAACCAACAGATTTTGATGAAATTTGATACATAGATAAAATAGATCCCGAGAAAGGACATAGGCTACTTTTTGTTCCGAAAAAAGGGTTGAAAGGGTTAAAATAAGGGATGAAAGTTTATATGGAAAACTTCGTCATTGTTGAAGAACTATGAAACTTTACGTCTAGATATTTAACACGAAACCATAAAATGTATGTTTTAGCAGTTTTGTAGTTTCGAACTGTACCTACGGGGGTGGAATTGGGGTTTTCTTTTTTATTATTTATGATTATTTATTCTTGGGTCAAATTTAGTAATTCAAATTTCACCCTCTTCCTGTCAACCGATTAATCTGAAATTTTGTATACACTTTGGATTTTGGTGACAATACAATTATGTTTATTCATTATCATTATAAATTCAAGATGGCTGCCGCTACAAAATGGCGGATAATTTATGTTTTATTAATCCCATCAATATGGGTATCAAATGAAAGAGCTCAACAAGCAGAATACAATATACTATAAAAAATTGAAATCCAAGATGGCGGCCGCTACAAAATGGCGGATAACGTAGGTTTTATCAATCCCATCAACATGGGTATCAAATGAAAGGGCTCAACAAGCAGAATACAATATACTATAAAAAATTGAAATCCAAGATGGCGGCCGCTACACAATGGCGGATAACGTAGGTTTTATCAATCCCATCAATATGGGTATCAAATGAAAGTGCTCAACCAGTAGAATGCAATGTATTATATAAAATTAAAATCCAAGATGGCAGCCTCTACACAATGGCGGATAACTTAGGTTTTATGAACCCCATCAACATGGGTATCAAATAAAAGGCTTGACAAGAAGAATACAGTGCACTATACAACCTCAATACTTAAGTTGGGTGCAGCCACTAAATGGCGTATCAGACTATCAGACAGAATTTTGATAGTCGACGAGATTTCCATGGTGTCTTATCAAATGTTATGCATGATGGACGCTCGATTAAGGCAAATTAAGAACTGTAAAATGAGTTTTTGGAGGAGTAAACGTATTACTTTTCGGTAACCTTTACAACTGCCTCCTATAAAATGATCAGGAACACCTGTTTTCAATTCTCATATGAAATTATATATATGAAAGTAACTCTCTCTGTCGTTACCGTCTAACGCCTAAGCCACTTAAAGAGTCTGTTACAATTTGGTGCACAGATAGACTACCTAGACTTAGGAAAGGACAACGGCGACTTTTATCACAGAAAAGAGTTGAAAAGAGTGGAAATGAGGAGTAAAAGTGTGCATGGAAGGATCTTGGCACTCTTTGTATGCTATTTTAACCGACTTCAAAAAGGAGGAGGTTATCAATCCAGTTGTATTTCCAATGTGAATCAATTTAGATGGTTATTTTTTTGGTTGGTAGATTATAGTTCAGAGGTGGTCATATAAATTTTATCGAAATCAGTGCGGCGGTTTTTGAAATATGAACAACAAACTAAAATTTGCGTTCATGTAATCAGTCGATATATCTACTAATATCTACTAATAGACTCTAATAAAATTTGGTGGACCGTCCCAATATGATTTTAAATTAAAGTCTGTTTTTGATTAATTTTTTGAGAACATAGTTTCTTTGTAAATTGTCGTGTAAATTGTACATTTATTAATAAATATAAAACTTTGACTTAGACCGATTTTGATTAGAAAACGTGAATTTGTATGGTAGTAGACATACGAGTAGGTACTGCCTCAATTACTTTAATAAATATGTGGCGCGGACGAAGTCGCGGGTAAAAGCTAGTGTTTCTATAAACGATAATGAACCCATTGATATATATCTCCTATCTACTACGAATCGTAAATAAATCCATAATTGAGGATTCAATTTTTAGGTTTGTCCAAATCTGTCCTCTCGGTCCGCAATAGGTTTTTTTTAAAATAATACGCACATATACATCATCATTATCAGCCTATACCTTCATCCACTGCCGGAGTACACCTCTTCTAATAAACGCCATAAGGTGAGGTCTTCTGCATTGCGCATCCACTTTCGACTGCCAACCTTACGCAGATCGTCGCTCCACCTGGCTTTAGGGTGTCCCACTCTACATTTGCCGGTTCGCGGTCTCCACTCTAGTACCTTCCTGCCCCAGCGATGGTCGTCTCTTCTACAGATATGGCCAGGCTATGTCGGCCACACATATGTATAACGTATAAGTATTTATTTACATTTTAAATTTTACAAAAATAGAACAAGGAATGATGATTTAAATGTAATGTTGATGTCGGTAACGCCTGCCTGTAAAATCACGATTTTTGGAGATACAATAACTTACGAGGGAGATATCGATTTTGTGCGTGTGCAATATGCCGTACACCTTTGTTTGTTAGTCAAGATATTTATGTGTCATAAATGCAAACTAATATCAACAAATGTCGTCAGATAAATAATCGACCGTCATATAAAGCTGATATCAAATGTCTCTTTACTCTTCAACAGCTTGGTGTATCCCTTCTAAGCACAGCGCGACCGCAGACCGCCTTCAATTAACGTGGATAATAGATATACATATAATCTTATTAACATTGTCAACAATACAACTGAGTTTCCCTAAAAGTATGTTTTAATTCCGTACAATCAGATCAAAGTAAGATAATTAATTACTCACAAATGTTGGGTGAACTTGATCCTCAAAGATTGTCGGACTTCTCGCCTGGACTCGGCACAGAAGATATTGAAGCAATGCAGAACCTCATATCGCTGCTGTGGGCTAAAGCTCTCAAATGAAGCTAAGATCAGGAAGGTCTCTGAAGTTAAGTCCACCAGCGTGTTCGGCATGTTGGGGTGTTTGCCACAAATATCCTGTAAAGAAGAAGTTCATTACAAATTCAAATTCAATAAATACCTATCCGCCTGGGGGAGAATGTTGGGTTATATCAATGGTTATATCAAGACTTTGACGTCAAGTCATAACTTTAATAGTATTATGAGCGAAAACTAAATGCCGCTCATTGCGATATTTTTGCGTTTACTAAAAACTTTTATTTTATTTATTTTTTATTTTTAAGGATCGCTCCTTATGATGCCTACAGATAAAAAAACGATTTAATAATTACATCATTTGTGATTATTAGTTTATTTCTTTCAATTCTAGGTAGGTAACCAAAAAACAACGGTATCAACGTTTAGGTATATCGTATGATGATAAACAAAACCACGTTGACAATGACCAGGCATTTGTTGTAATCAATCATAACAACTGTGCTTTTATATGAATCATTTCACCAAAGTCCCCAATGATACCTATAACCAACGCTAACGTGCCATTAAAGGCCATCACACACGTAGACGTGGCTATAATATTATAATTTTTTATATTTCGTAGCTTATGTAGACACATTTCCGTATATTTCTTCTACACAAATGTTCCAGTGTCCAGACAGCCAGACACGCAGCTATAACACATTAATACCTCGGACTTACGCAATAGGTGCGATAGTCGTGTAAGGCGAAATCGCGTAACTCAGGATACAATTTTTACCTGTTATAGCTAAACAATACCTTAATAATACCCCTATTTCCTTTTCTTCTCCTAATCCAAGATTCATGTAAAAAAGAAAACAAATGACAAAGGTCACGGACCCCAGAGTCTGTGGAGTTGCTAAATTATAAAAAAAAACAAACAATACTTTTAATAACATAGGTAGAAACTACCCCTGAACATGGTGAAAGAAACTGCATTTATATTTTTTTTTAATATAAAGTGCGAGACGAGCATTACATGTGCCTGATGGTAAGCAACATGCCTGCCACATAACAGCACAGTGACACACATCTATTGGAACATGAAGAGTCCAAATCATTACCTAGCACTGTATTGCACTCGTCACCCAGAGATCTAAGATGTTGTATCTCTAAGCCCTGTAATTTCTCTGGAAACATTGCCATTCAAACCGGAACACAGTAATGTTTGCACATTCCTGCTTGGCGGTAGAATAACTGGCAAAGGTGTGGTACTTCCCCAGGAGTCAAGCCAAGCTGCCAAGAGTCCTACCATTACAATATCTACATATACATACATATACTAATATTATAAAGCAGAAGAGGTTTTTTGTTGGAATGCACTAATCTCAGGAACTACTACCCAAATTTCAAAAATTCTTTCACAGTTGGATTTATTTTTGATCCTTGAGTGCTTATAGGCTATATATTATGAGCTACGGGCAAAGCCGGGAAGGACCGCTAGTAACAAAAATAGTGTGAAAAACATGAGTCTAAAACGGTCAGAGCCTTTATTAAAAAAATATATTAAGTAATACACTACTCTAAATACCCAACTAACAACTTACACTAAGCTAAATCTAAATTTTTCATACACCATTGAAGGTCTAAAAACAATCAGGGGGATCAAACCTATCAGTCAGAGGCATGCCCAGTATGCTGGTGGCATTACCATGCTGAATGGCAATGCTTATATGTTCGGCCAATAAACTCCAGCATTTTGGTCACGCATTCCGTCAAGCAAGCACTTGGAAAAGCTTTTGAAAATGATAAGTTCCAGTCTCCACAGACTTAGCGTCTCAATACCAAATAGCTCAAATAATAAAGTAATGTAAAGTAATACCTTGATAAGTTTGAATATATGTTTCAAATATTTCCACCAGATCCCTATATTACTTTTCAGCAAATGCTTTTTGATAGACTGCAACCAGAACTGTAGTGTGCCAACCAAATCGTTGTTCTTCAATCCCCATAATTTAGATGGTGGTAAAGAGAGAAGGCATTCAAATAATATTCCTCCAGCACCGATTTGATGAAACTTGTCACAGTACTGTAAGAATACATTGTGTAGATTAGAAGTTATACTTTAAAGCATAAACAACCAACTTTACTGTTCCCACTGTGTTCACTTGCACCATGAGAATCAAGGCCATTATTTTTTAACATCATGGGTTCGCCCTAGACCACCTTCTTGCCAGATGTTAAGTGACAATGTGATCTACAATAGAGCATGCTTACCTAGAAGAAACAGATTCACTCTCAATTTGAAAACACCAATATTGTAACTATAGGGGAAACCCCACTCGGGCAACCCCAACCCCATTCCACAGCCTAGACGTTCTTATCACAAACGTGCAGTCAAACCTCTTCATTTGTCTTTAGAACATCAGCCATGAAACAATGTCACTTTTTCAAAATATCCGAAAAAAGGGCATGGTACTAGATCATGCAGATTAGTTGCACACTCTCTGAAGTGTATCCGATAAAAAAATCGATAAACTAGCAATTCTGCGGCGATGTTCAAGACTTTGATGTCTTTTACGTACAACAATATCATTGCCTATGAGCCTTTTGGCACGTCTCTCGATAGCTTCCATAACGCTGGCCAAGTGCGAGTTGGTGGATGTTACGTAGTACACCCAAGATTGTGATTGAAATTGCAAATATGGACGTTTCCTCGCGATGTTTTCCGGCACTGTTAAAACTAATGGTAACGATTAAATTCTACATCTTCTCTTGGAAAATAAGTGTGTACATATTTTTATAAATTTTAATCCAGACATGTACGTGACTCAGACCCTGTTAAAAACGTATCGGGTTATTTTAGATCTGAAAATTTGGTAAACCGATCATAGCACTTTTCTAGAAACTTACGAACTACAATACAACGCAAATTTCCTGAGAATATTACAGGCCTGTGTTAATTTGATATGATAGAAGTATAGACAAATGTATCTAAAAAACTACTTCACGTTACCTCCATCTCCAAAGATCTATTTTTTATAATAAATAATGCCGACGACATGTTAAATTTCTTATTTCTGAAATACTCTGTATCTTTAAGTTGTTGGGTTATAGCTACGTATTCGTTTAGACTAATTACATTGCTCATAACTGTGGAATTCATTTCAAAAGCAAATATTAACAATAACAAGCGATAACACAAATAGTAAACAGTAAAATTAAAATGGCGTAATCAAAAAGCAAATGTATGGCGCGAAAGACTTTGATTTTTTAAAATCTAATTATCCGTGACGTACTTCCGGTTTTGTACCAATCGAGTGGACTGGTTTTTAAACGTATTTTTTTTATTGTCGAAGTCGGTGTGTCCGACTAAATCGCTTATTAGACTTTAAGTAGCGATCAGATACACGATTCATCGGGCCGATGAATTGGCTCGATAAATTGGGCGTTCTGATCACACTACACGATATCACCACCCTAACTCACTCAGCAACTAAATGTCGAGCAGTGAAGTTGTGCGCCTACGCTTTCAAAGTATCAGAAACTTGGAATCGCTCTCGAAAAAAATATTCCAATAATAATATCAACCTGTATATAATTTGTCCGAAATGAAAATGTGTAAATGAATTTCTTAAAAATTTGATCGAAGACTCAGTACTATAGCAGCTTTTTGCGAAATCTAACACATACTTACTACGCGATATTAAGCTCTCGTTATTCAGACTGTCGTAGTCTGACTTCTCAGCTCGCTATTACACCAGTCTGAAAAACGCGTGCTTTCGCGCTTACGCGATACAACTCTAGGACTTTTAAAAGTACTTCTTTTTCTTTACTGCACGCTATTATGGTATTTATTCATTTAAATCAATGAAAAGAATTTTAAGTATTTAAGATAAGTATAATAACAGCGAGATCAAAAATAAAATTATGGCATTCGAATTTCGAATACCCCTTCGAGAAATGACAAGCATGGAGTATTCGTGTTTAATTGAACATTTACAATATATCCGATCGTGTTTTTCTTATTTACCATGCCACAAGAGAGAAAGAGGTACTAGAATCCGCCCGGTCTTGAAGTGCCAATGAAGCCAAGTAGCCAAGTATGCTATAGAATCGCTATTGTTATGTATTGTTTATTATAGTGATGTGACTAAGTAAATCGGTTTATGAATCGGAAATACCGTTCTTTATTTTAAGGTCAATATCGCTTGGCCGATTTACTGCTGTAAGTACCTACCTGTATTTTATTGACATTATTTGATTATCTAAATTATAGATAGTCTACCTGTAACCCACGGCTTCGCCCGCGTTCGGTAAGTTTTTTATAGTAGATTTAAACTTGGATAGCCTGAGCGTCGAATAAATAATGACTTAAAATAATGATCGTCTATTATACTTTATAGATCTAAGGGTAGGGCTTATGCGCTAATATGTAACTTTAATTCTCTATTTTACCATTTTAGGGGTTGAATTTTGAAAAACTCACGTTGTAATACATAACTCATTACTTTTGCCATAGTCAATTGATTGAATTTTCAATTTTAAAGGGTTGCATTTTGATAAACGCTTTAATATGAATCATGATTTCAGCCAAACTTAATTTGTGCGATGTTTCATGCAAATATGTCCAAGAAATAAAAAGTTTCATACCCTTTTTAACTTCCTTGGGGTTGAATTTCGAAAAATCCTTCCTTAGTGGGTGCTTACGTTATAAGCAGAATATGTGTGCGAAATTTTAAGTTTCTAGCACTTACGGTTTGGGCTATGGGTTGATCTATCTGTCAATCACCTTTGCCTTTTATATACTTAGACAGATAGATAGAAGATAGATACACAGTTTTGAACATCATTATGTCAATTCCATTTAAGTACATTTTTAAGCTATTGCATAGCTTTTATCGCGGGCCTGGGGACCGAATTTTAGTGATCGTGCATCTCTTTCTTATGTTCACAAGAAAGAGGGATGGAAGACCGTAACGCCGTCCTCCCCACTCGGTCATTCGACTTTGAGTCTTATTTGTATTAGCTTTACAGACTAAATGCTCTTAGCTGTCGAAGACTGACTAGATTGTATACTTCTCTGCATTTTTTTATGGTAAACAAATGTCACTCTTCAAAATAAAAGCAGTTCCGAAAAATTGTTAACACGCCTATTGCTTATGTTGATAAAAATGCATGCAACATGCAATAGCTTTACCGCGGCAGTCCCCGAGTGCCACGCTTCTTTTTTTTAAATATTATTTCAATTTCAATGCATGTCAAATTCAGTTACATTTATATGCACTATGGGTCAACTTTAATTTTACTTAACTAATTAAATATTTATAATAATTTTAATTTTACCTACTTTAGAAATATCACTCAGTACTTTTTGAGAATTCATGACAGTAACATTATTTCAAAACAATAGTACCTGACGATAGACAAACTTGTGGACCAGGCAATACTTTACCTGGTGATCAAAATTTAAATTGTTTCCCAGTGGTCGGGTTGGCTTGGTTATTTTATACTAGTGAGACCATTCTAGTGCGAAAAAGACTACAAAGTCCTGAACATCGCCACAAAATTGCTAGTTTAGTTTTTTGTCGGATACGCTTCGGAGAGTGTGCAACTGATCTGCTGATGTTTTAATACTATCTAACCCATTTTTTTATCGAACTTCTCATAGTTCGAAGAAGCGGCATCGTTTCATGGTTGATGTTCCAAGGACACGGGCGAAGAGGTTTGACTCTACTTTTGTGATAAGAACGTCTAGGCTGTGGAATGAGTTGCCTGAGAGGATTTTTCCCGATAGTTATAATCTTGGTGTCTTTAAATTGAGAGTAAATCGGTTTCTTTTAGGTAAACACGTTCCATCGTAGACTGCATTGTCGCTTAACATCAAGCGAGATGGCGGTCAAGTGTAAACTTATAAAAGTTACAAAAAAACAACAGATATTGTAGTTCCCCGTGGTAAATCTGGGATAAAACTGAGTCTATAATACCCTTGCGGCTCAGGTTGAGTTCGGTAGGTTGGCAGTGACCACTACTGGAAACAAAAATTCCCGTTGCTCAGACTAATCTCACCACCAATTTGACCACTTGGGAATACGGAAAATACATACTGGCTTACTGGCTATTGCTATAAGTAAATTTCAAGAAACCACTACCGCAAGTTTACCACAAACGAATCGGTAATAATGAAGGTACCTATGTATTAGCACATCACTATAATCAAACAACGAAAATTACTTTCTGAAATTTACAAGAATTTTGAGATTGGATAGACATTATTACGTTTTTGTTTGAGCCTCAAAACAATGAATTTAAACATATTCGAATATTTCATGGAAATTTAAAGTTGTTTCACAGAAAAATCCAAAAAACTCATACCTGTGAAATGATATGAATCGATTTTCTTCAGTTTTCTTTGAACTGTGGCTGTGACAGCCATAAGCTACATAAGCCATCACAACAACACGATTTTAAGTTTTATATAACAACACAGAATCACTTCCTAAACCAAAATAAATCAAAAAATTGCAAAACACACCGAGTCACCAGCTGGTCACTTTGACAAGTGGAAAGTAGATTCACGCGGTTTAAGACGATAGTTGCTGTATGATTACGTCTCTTTCTATCTAACGTCAAGCTTGTGTCAGTTAGAGCAGTAGCAACCATATGTTTGTTGCTTCAATTAAAAACGAATACTCCATGCTTGTCATTTCTCGAAGGAATACCCAAAACACAAAAACAAAAATTACCGTGCATCAATGAACCAATCACGAACCAATGAAATGAACTTTTAAGACTATATGTCAATGTCAGTGTCATATATTTGTAGGTCTAACTGTATTTTCCTTGTTACACTACTCTTGTGAGGCTAAACCACAATAAAAGCCACTAACCAAGAGTTAACCAAGAGTTGATTACACTACTCGTTATTCAGACTGTAAGCCAGTAAGACTCGAACCCGATCTTTCTGTCTGAAGTCAGAGTCTAACCAGTCTGACGCTTATTACACCACGCTACATAAAATAAGACTGTCTCAATAACGAGTGGTGTAACGGCTTTAAGTAGAAAGCAGAAAGATGTCACTACTGGCTACAACGGTCGAGGCAGATTTTGCCAGATATAACAAACAAAAAATATCTAGTTTTTACAGGTATCATTTAAAACAAATATTCATAAATCATACAGCACATATAATATAAAATACTTATAAGTCTCACTTTACTTACCCGATGCCCACAGCTTCGTATTCATACAATTATGTACCGCAAAAACATTCTATACCGACATTCTTTTCATTTACCATCGTGTCGAAGGCTAAGTAAGTTAGTTAGTTTTAAAATGATTCATTAGGTAAGTGAGTGAAAAGTAATTAAAACTGGAGTAGGTAGCTAATTTATACGTATCTCTCTAGTTAGTCTCTGATTAATATCTATTCGATGAGTTTCAAGTAGCAAGTAGGCTTTCTAACGGGTCAACCCGGTTCTACTTTAAATCTACCTGATAAAGTGATAAATGAAAACACTTAACTATTTAAAGACTACTTAATAATTGAAAATAAAAACGATTTATAAACTGAAATTGAATATACCTAGTAAGCACACCATCACGAGAATAACATGCGGCTGAACGACTAGTATCCAGACCCAAAAATAAATTTAAAAAAATACGCGGGTCGAAAATAGCGTTTAACTTGCGAATTTTTAGAAGGTATTTGCTTTTTTTTATAGGTTTTTCGCTAAAATGCTATATGTTTATTTGTAAGTACTGTGATAAAAAGTGAATATGTGTAAGGTATCATTTTGTGTGTTTCCGTGGTGTAAGTGCTGTAATAAAACGGTAATATAATTATTATAACCAAAACGTTTTTCAAGGGATGTGAAATGCAAATGTCAATATTTCGTGTCAGGTTCAATAAATGTGGTAAGTACCTAGAAGTGAATATCGCGATAAAAAACTTGGTTGTCTGTAAAGTCGGTTGGTTCACGCACGATAGGTTAAAGTGACAACGTCATAACAAAACATTCAAACCTCATAACAATTCACCAAAATAATTTAAATAATTTCAAAAAGCGATCAATGTTATTTATTTCATGTTGCGCGCGTACTTGTTTCTAATTTATGTTAAACTATAATGACTGCTGATTTTTTTATTTTCTTAAATATTAATTTATTATCATTTATTTGGATGTTGTTTTAATTTTTTTTTAGACACGTGTTAATAAACAAGGTTTTAATTAAAATCGTTATTAACACTAGTTTGAATATATTTTATTTAAACAGTTTTATACGAATTTATTTTAATCATGCCAATTTGCCAACCCGGTACCCCGGAGCAGTACCCGGTATCCTGCAAGACTAGTATGAAATCTCGTAAATATTAAGTTCTTATTACTTGTGCAGCACAGTGGCAGCAGATCGCAGAACCGATCATCGACGTCTGTAGGTTTCTTTAAGCTCCGTTTGTGTCTATGGATTGCGATTTCTCATTTCTTTTCACAGATTACACACCTCTTTCTTTTCATTTGACATTTTGACAGCAGACGGGCGCTCTGCCCTTTGACATTAAAATTAAAATGATTAGGTTGGCTACCATGACTTTGGCATGACGCCTTGATGGTTGCTGGTTGACGTGATGGGCGATCAGTTCGGGTGCGGGGCGGCGAGCGATTTAATTTTTTTCTTTGATCAGCGTTTTACATAATGTGTAGTATTTTTCAAATCGATTCACGGAATCCCGGACTGAATAAAACTACATTCGTACTGTAATGTAATATCACTGTGATAACGTATATAAACGAACAAATACTTATAATGTCGCTCGATAGAGGAGAGCGCATATTTGTCGAGCCGCCGCTATTTTGTCGCGTCGCGAGTGCGAGTCTGCGAGTCGCGAGCTCTTCGCTTTTCCTCAGTTTTGTGTTATGATTGCATCGTAGCGCACGTCTCACGTCCCTTGTAACCCGTCGATATTATGTGGCCCGAAAGTGAAAACGTTAAAAAGTTACAATTATGATCCCCATGGTATATACAGTGTATGGATTTGCCATATTTTTTTCTAATCGCGTGGGTGACACTGTGGTTACTTCACATAATGGCCTTGTCGTATTCGAAGTGGAAGCTGCATCGAGCCGTGGACCGGTCGCCGCCCGAGCAGCCTTACCCGGGCGTCTCGATTCTGAAGCCGCTGACCGGCGTCGACCCGAACCTGGTCTCGAACCTGGAGACGTTCTTCACGCTCGATTATCCGGTGTACGAAATCCTGTTCTGCGCGGAGAGCGAGACCGATCCCGCGGTCGGCTCGGTCAACGGATTGCTGCAGAAATACCCTCAGGTGGACGCGCGACTGTTCATCGGCGGACAGCGGGTCGGGGTGAACCCGAAGATAAACAACATGCAGCCGGCGTACCTGGCCGGGAAGTACCCGCTGGTGCTGATCAGCGACGCCGGCATCCGCATGCGGGAAGATACGCTGCTCGACATGGTGCAGCACATGCGGGAAAGACGTCGCCATCGTGCACCAGATGCCGTTCACCTGTGACGCGGAAGGTTTCGCGGCCGTCTATGAAAAAGTGTTCTTCGGTACGGCACAGGCGCGGATGTACCTGTGCGCGGAGATGCTGGGCATCAACTGTCACGTGGGGATGTCGTCGATGGTGCGGCGGTGTGCGCTGGAGGAGGTGGGAGGGTTGGCCGCATTCGCGGACTACCTGGCGGAGGACTACTTCCTGGCGAAGTTGATCACGGGGCGCGGGTGGCGCATGCGGGTGGCTTCGCTGCCGGCGCTGCAGAACTGCGGCACACGCTCGGTGCGCTCGCTGCAGGCGCGGCTGGCGCGCTGGGCGCGGCTGCGGATCGCCATGGTGCCCACCACGTGCCTGTTAGAGCCGCTCTCAGAGTGCATGCCGCTGGGCGCGGGCGCGGCCTGGGCGGCCGGGCAGCTCCTCGGCGCGGAGCCGCTCGCCTTCTTCCTTTGCCACGTGCTGGTGTGGTTCCTCTCCGACTGGCTGATGCTCCGCTCCGTTCAGAACGGTTCCCCGCCGTTCACGAAGGTCCAGTTCCTGGTGGGGTGGGTGTGGAGCGAGTGCTGTGCCCCGTTCGTGTTAGCCTGGGCGCTCGTCAGCCCGGAGATATCGTGGCGGACTCGCAGTTACCGGCTCGACTGGGGCGGGCGCGCCCACGAGCTCAATCCCAAGCTCAAGTTCTGAGCTTGCTGGCTTTAAATTGTTTGGTGTGGCCGCTACCCGAGTGAGTGTAAAGTTACATTAGCCATGTTTTTATGAACAAATGTGTTACTTTTGTTTTAGAAAGAACTGTGTATTTTGTTTATTTGTTTTTGGTAATTTATTTTTTACCATTCTGTGGTTTTAATTAATAGTTTGTAAATACTGATAACTGTAAATAGTAGGTAAGGTATAAATGTGTAACTTTTAAGGTTGTAACATGCCATAACTGATTTGATACGCTGTTATATGGAGCTGATTTTTACTGTCACTTAATAATTTTGTTGAGCATTTTACTAAAAAATTTTTAAATTGCAATTTACATGATTACTCAAAATAGTAATATTATTTAGGGCCCATGCACATATATAAATATCTTGCTGATATATTTCATGTGTAAGATTGTAAGGATGGATGGACAGTGGTAGCTCTTTCATGAAAAGACTTGAACATATATTATTTGGAGAAAACTTTACTATGTAGCTCTTATGACCGAATAACTTATTGCTGCTTTTCAACCCTGATAATCGGACCAATCTCATGGTATATAGCAATTGAAATCAGGAAAACTCGGCTAACATTTCTTAACTCACTGTCAACATTTGGTAATTTTTGCAGTTTTTTTAATCATTTAATTTTTTTTTTATTGTGGTTTAGACAAATATGCATTTGTTTTTAAATGTGTAAATAATCTCTTAAATTCTTCTTGCAGAACAATTTTTCTTACACACAAAAACTTTAAATCAATGTTGATGTAATTGATTTAAAGATCTCTAAACCTTGAATACATTTCTTATAAAAACTTATGTACTAACATTTTTATAATATAATTACATATATAAATATATATTTAAATAGACAATATCTATAATTATAAATAATAATTTAAAATAGAACCTGGCATGCTGGAGTCTAAATAGAAATTATAAAATTTCACTGAAATTTAAAAAAAACATACAGTGCATTAATTGGTTCTTATTTTAAATTAATATTTAATTTTTGCTAAACCAATCTTATCAGTGTGTTGTTTTCAATTAATACTATCTATCACTCACAGCTTGAAATGGAACTGTATTATTTACCAATGTCGAACTTCTAAAAATAACTGTGATACAATGATATTAGTAAATGATTTAATGATTAATTACGAATCTATTGTCTTTTATTCATTGAAATACAATTGGTTGAATACAAAATGTATTTTTGAAAAGTACAACTTTTTTTTTTAATACCGGAGTGTATGAATGAGAATTTATTAATTGCCATAATGTGTTAAAAAGATCTTAAAGTAGCTTCGGCATAGGTACAACCAGTATGCTCAATGATGGATGTGGTCTCTATTATAAAAAAAATTGATCCTAATGAATAAGATGGGATGCTTTGGCTTTGGGCTTAATACTGGTGTTTTCCATAGTCCTGAATGTCAAATCTTCTTTTGCCACTTGGTGATGACTGCAGCATATTTTGCTCTTCCGATTCAATCAATCAGCCACTATAACTTCATATAAAACTTTTTCACACAATTCACACTTGGTTGCTCTGTTTCACACTTAACTGGCCTAGTGACTAAGTTGATAGGAAGTCTACCTGCAAAACTGGAGATTGTGTTGGAATGCCATCCAAGACAAATATGATAGAATCTCTCAAGTTAGACCACATTACACATAATTCTAACTTTCAAGAATATAGGTTGTTTTAGTGAAGATTTCTCGGGGAACAATGACACTGGATTTTTACATGTTAAGGATATCAGTTTCCTTGCTCCCATAATGCAAGTCCCGTAGTTAGTAAAGAATGCCCACCAATATTATTTATTTGCATCTTTTTTAGTCTAGTAATTGATATCTTCTAAGCATGCTCCATCATGGATGGGATCATCGCTTAACATGAGGGAAGATGGTATAGATAACTGACAGTTATTATCTATTTGTTTGTACCAGTTGTAATTGCCTTTGACACTAACTTCACTGTCCTAATTAATTTTAAAAATCCCTAAGCCCACCAAACTCTCTGAATTATCTAAACCATGAATGTAGCTAATATTTCAAACAGCTTACTTTCCTGTTTCTATTAGGAATTTTTTATCTAATTATCAATGAATTATTATTATTAGAAATTCCAGGCTGATTTTGGGCAAGACAAATTATTTATGTATGCTATTATAGTATGTCACTTGATGTATTCTCACATGACTTAAAAATCAAAATTTAATAGTAAATATCCAAAATCAAATGTATTAAAGCTGAAGAGGTATTTGTTTGAAAGCATTAAACTCAGGAATTACTAGGCTGATTTCAAAAATTCTTTCAGCATTTGAAATGCATGTGATGCTTGAGTGCTATAGGGTTCATAATGTACCACGGGCTAAGCCGAGGCAATACTACGAAATTACAACAAACAAGTTTAGGTTAACATTGATAGTTTTTTCAAATATTTATTATTTGATGATTCATTTCATGAAAGTTCAAAAAAGGGTGTAGTTTGGGTGTGTATATTTTTTATGTTTGCCTTAGTTCTTGATAATTTGATCTTTTTTAAAACCAGACAGGTACCCACCTGACTGGTTTTAATTACATTTTTGTTTGACTAATTTTAAAAGTTAAATTCTTGTTTGTTGTGCTGTGTATATTTATAATTATTATATTATAAATATTTGAAAAAAACATAAGTAAATCAGTGTTTGATTCATGGAAATTTTGTACCATGAAATGGTAGACTACCCGAATGGTGTCCCACATAAATTTTATCAAAATCGGTGTAGCGATTTTCATAATTTTGTTTAGGTGTCAACAAAAATAAAACACATACGTCAATGATATGAAATTGAGTAGGTCGTTTCATTTTTCAAAATAATTCTGTTCCAATTTTACAATTAATCATGTTTCATTGTATATTTCTTCATTAAAACAATTAGTTGCTCACGTTATACAAAGCACAGATTCACTCCTGTATGGAGTACTGTTCGCACCTTTGGGATGGATCGGCTAAGTATCAGCTGGAGACTCTGGAATCGATTGAGAGACGCGCCAAAAGACTCATAGGCAATTACACTCTTGTGCGTAAAAGACTTCAAAGTCTTGATCATCGCCGCAAAATTGCTAGCTTATCGGTTTTTATCGGATACACTTCGGAGAGTGTGCAACTGATTTGCATGCAACTAATTCCACCTTGCCCTTTTTTCCATGAACTAATTCCACCTTGCCCTTTCTTCCATCGGACTTCTCGTTCCACAAAAGGGCGACATCGTTTCATGGTTGATGTTCCAAAAACGCGAACGAAGCGATTTGACTCCACGTTTGTGATAAGAACGTCTAGATTGTGGAATGCGTTGCTTGAGTGGGTTTTCACCGATGTTTACAATCTTGGTGTCTTCAAATCGAGAGTGAATTGGTTCCTTCTAGGTAATCACGCTCCATCGTAGATCGCATCATCGCTTAACATCAGGCGAGATGGTGGTCAAGTGCGAACCTATTCTAGTTAAAAAAAAACAAAGACAAACAATCTAATAGTCATACAAAGTGATTAATTGAAGTCTTAGAATTAATTTAAATACACCAAATGCATTTGCAATTGCAACATCACACAATTTTATGTATCATACCTTTGTTATCAGCCTACTTCTAATTATTCACGTATTTTCCTTAATGTTCGAGTATGTTAGGCAAACAGAATTTCAGGATTTTTCGTAACAATGGAAAAGATAAATCAAGGTTTATCATTAATAGATGGATTTACTCATTCCACTTATACCCACTCAAAGTATACAGTATACATCCATATCGACTTACATATTATGTATTTACAAATTTAAGTATACCTATAGTCAGCCCAGAATCGTGCAGTGCTGGACATCTATACGTCGCATAGAAATTAGGATATCAGGGATTACCTACACGAAATCAGATAGCATTGTGAATCAGGGTATCCTATCAGGGTATATAACCTATCCGGATATTAACCAAGATCTGATGATGGATCTTGAAGTGGGGCATAGAAACTCTGTAATGAAATGACGAAACTTCGTCAAATCTGGGATCGTTTTAGTTGTCTTGGTCTGATCGGTTGAAATCGGTTCATCATTGAAGGGAGTGACTATTTACGAAAGGCAGCTGGTATCGGTTGGAAACTGATTTCGCACATGAATTATTATATTGTAGTTCGCAAGTTATTGCTTTGGCTCGCTGACAGAGATTATCCATCGAAGAGTGTGATCTTCCATAACTATTTTAGTATAAAAATCCCAGAACCGCCAGACGTCATGAAACGACGCTTGATAGACGCTTTAAAACTCCCAATAATAGAGTTTTAAAGCATCTGTTTAAGCAAAACGGCCGACGGAAACTATCTGGGAGTATTGGGGCCTTGTTTTTAAAGATATTGCCTATAACATGCGTGAAAATCAGCTATCAGAAAATACATGTGAAGTAAGTAATGTATCTAGATCCTAGTATTCTAGATCCCATATCTCAAAATTGGCCGTCTAAAGCAAGTTAGCGGCTAAGCATGTGTTCTTAGTACGTACTAACTACTCAATCGTCCACATTTCATCCATCAGAAAATACGTGACGTCTGGCGGCCCTGGGATCTTACTCTATAAGTATTTAATAAAATAATAATTCATAAATGAAAACTAGCCAAGTCTGAGCCTAGGCTTCAATTAATTAACCTAAGTTTATAAAAGGAAATTACATTTTAAGTGGTTATTAAATGTTTTATGTTATAATAAATTGTAATGACAAAGATCACGGACCCCGGAGTGTGTGGAGTGGCAAATTTAAATTTTAAAAAATATAGACTTCTGGACCAACCATTGAAGTTTGCTTCTATTTAGGTAGATCTCATTTATTTTGTCGTTGAAGCCAACAATAATCATCATTATTTCAGGGGTTCCTAACTTATTTTGTCTACAAATAATTAATTGTTAGCGTCCCCATTTTTCACATCGGTTTTTGTAGCCTAAATTCTTGATAACAATTTTTGAACTTTGATTTCTATTTCCTCGTTTCTTATCAATTCTGTAAGTTCTTCCCGCCGAGGTAATTAATTAACTTGGCTCTGATTTCACATTTGATTTAGGATCTACATAGTCTACATCGTCCTACACTACGCTATTAACAAATAATTTGTAATAATACCGTTCTTATGAAACTTCTATTAAACTACAAACCGTTTTATCTCGAAAATGTTCCACAATTTTAATTAATGTACGGATACGGATTGTGTACTCACCTCGCTCTATGGTTGGCTGAATCTGACTTTAGCGCATTGGTTGGCTTTTGTGGGTGAAAAAAAAATGGTTGAATATCAGGATGACGTCTCGTTAGAGTGGTAGGTATTCTTCAATTATATTTTTTAACGTTACGACTGGTCTAATCGGGAGAACGGCGCCTGCCGATCCGGAGATCCCGGGATCAAACCCCACACGCACCACTGTCTTTTCGAAGTCAACTCATGGCGATCCTCAAGACTTCAAAGTCTTGAGCATCGCCGAAAAATTGCTAGCCTATCGGTTTTTTATCGGATACACTTCGGAGAGTGTGCAACTGATCTGCATGATCTAATACCACCTTGCCCTTTTTTCTATCGGAATGTTCCAAAGACACGAACGAAGAGATTTGACTCTACGTTTGTGATAAGAACGTCTAGGCTGTGGAATACGTTGCCTGAGTGGGTTTTCCCCGATGGTTACAATCTTTGTGTCTTCAAATCGAGAGTGAATCGGTTTCTTCTAGGTAAACACGCTCCATCGTAGACCGCATCGTCGCTTAACATCAGGCGAGATGGCGGTCAAGTGTGAGCCTATAAAAGGTAAAAAAAAAAAAAAAGTCATTTGCGTAATGCCGCTAACTTAAAACGGTGAACGAAACATCGTGAGGAAACCGACATGTACTTAGAACCTTTCGAAGTCATTTGTCATCCACCAACCTACACTGGGCCAGCGTGGTGGATTATGGCCTAGACTCTCTCCTTGCGAGAGAAGGCCCGAGTCCCAGCAGTGGGAACATTTAGTGGACTGTTGATGTTGTTCAATTATATTACATTTTTAAGTGAATTAAAAAAGGCGGAATTTCTTGAATTGAAAGTTTTGTGAAGTGAAACTTCTTTTGGCGCGCCACAGATAGATTTTTAGTGATCCGTGAATTTAATTCTAGCATCACGCTCGGAAATGATAAGAAATCTTGGGGAAAACTCGGGACCATGGCCATTGGCCATCTAGAAATGCGTCAGCCTTTCTAGATGGCCATGCTCATGGTCACGCCCTCTGCTTTCATCCGCGTAGTTTCCAAAGTGAGCTATCGCATTCTGAGTTATAAGTTTTCACTTCCGGGAAACGTAGTCATAGCTTCTTATGAAATTTATCCGAATGTCTGAGTTTAAATTTGGATATGAAGTTAGTTGTTGTTATTTTCGGAGAAAATTAAATAATGGTATAAACCTAACACAGGAACTTAAGATCAATTTTGTTTATTTCTTGGATTGTAGCTTAGTTTGTACTAGTATGGTCGGAACCGTAGGATGTGGGGTCGATTCCCACTCGGGGCGAATATTCGTGTGATGAATAAATATATTGGCTGTGTCTTGGTGTTTCTATGTTATAATTAATATGTATTTTTATAGTATATGTATATAGAGTGACGAGACGAGCAGGACATGTGCCTGATGGTAAGTAACATGCCTGCCACTTAACAGCACAGTGACACGCAGCTATTGGAACATGAAGAGTCCAAATCATTACCAATAGCAGAGCACTGCGCTCGTCACCCAGAGATCGAAGATGTTATATTTATAATTTCTCTGGAAACATTGCCTTTCAAACCGGAACACAGTAAAGTTTGCACATTACTGCATGGCGGTAGAATAACTGGCAAAGGTGTGGTAGTTCCCCAGGCGGACTCTGCCAAGAGTCCTACCACTCACTACCTAAAACCCTTGTTCCAGGGATATATTTTTATTTCGGATATCCGATAGTTACGGTTCCGGAGCTCCGTAACATCGCTGAGACTTTACCGCCTAAGTAAAACTGTCTTAGCTTTTCGTTTGAAATGATAGAGACAGCAATATCAAAGCCATAGCTGATTTAGAGCTGGTAGAGGGGGTCTGGTTGAATCGATTATGGGGATAAAATATTTTTTCACTAGCTCTCTCCATATGAGTATCAATTGAAAGGGATTGACTAGTAGAATATTGAACAAATTATTTGGGTCAATATTCCAATAATTATTAATAATTATTGGTATATAATTCCAATAATTATTAATAATTATTGGAATATTGGAATCACAACAGGGGACATGACCCCCCCCAAATCGTATACGTTAAACAAACAAAAAATCTAAGAAAATTAAAAATATCTAATAGCACATAGACTATTTTTTAACACGAGAAAACAACTAGAACGGGAACTACGCGGGTAAAATCGTGTGGCGCTACTAGTAAAGTATTTTTTACTCGATTTATTTTATTTCTACTGGTGGCTTCCCCCAACATCTGAGGCTGCGTACTGGTGACCCCCCCAAAATCTAAGGCTGCGTATTGTGACCCCCCAAAATCTGAGGCTGCGTACTGGTGACCCCCTCCAAAATTCGAGGCTGGGACCGCGCCTGCGTCTAGGCTTTTTGTAAAGCTTTGTCTGATAGGGTTTTTTCAGATAGTTTCCTTTAGTTAAGCACGTTCCATCGTGACCGCATCACCGACCCTTAACACCAGGCAAGTAGGCATGAAGTGAAAACGATGGATTGTTAATGATAAAATAAACAATTATATACAAAAAAATTTAACCGACTTCAAACCCACTTAAAAGCGAAAAATAATATAATTATTATAAGCGCCAATAGTAGCTAAACCGACTTCAAATCGATGAGTGAGTACCACTTATAATAATTATATTAATTTAATTTTCACTTTTGAGTGCCTATTTATGGGTTTGAAGTCGGTTTATTGGTATATTTTTTTATCCCTATAACGTCATTGCTAACGTCATTGGACAATACTAGGACGTTTAATCTTACCTTATACTTTTAAACGAGTAATTCTTATATACCTACCTACATATAAATATAATACAGAATTGAATCTTGGAAACGGCTCGAACGCTTTTCATGAAGTTTAGTATACAGGGTTGCAGGTTCGGGGACGATAAATCGATCTAGCTAGGTTTTAATCACACACAACACCATCTGACCCCAAACTAAGCAAAGCTTGTAATATGGCGGCTAGATAGCTGATATAATATGTATCTAGTTGTAAATACATACTTATTATACATAGAAACACCCAGACACAGTGCAAATATTTGAATTCATCACACAAATATTTGCACTGGGCGAGAATCGAACCTACGGCCCTCGGCTTCGCAGGCAGAGCTACTACCCACTAAGCCACGAGGCCTGTTTTGTGGTGGGTAGATTCAACATTTGGTATTTAGTTCCAAATATCGGCTACTGCGCAGCCTTTACATATAGCTCAGAATCTTCCGAATACGTCAACTAAACAGTAACTAGGTATATTCTCAGTTAATTTACATCTTTACGCTAGCAAATCTATGGAAAACTAGATTCTACCCGGTACTTTGTTCGCCTGAAATTTAGAAAAGGTCTTTTTGCTAAGGATGTAGAGTAGGTACATTTTTTAGGGATAACCAGTTAACCAGCCTATGTGTGTTCAGACCATAATCTAAGTTCTAAAATTCATACTTTTCCGTTCAGTTCTTACAACGTGATTGAGCAACAAACATCGAAACTTTTACTTTTTATAATATTGGTATATTTTTTTTGTTAGCGGAACTAACTCGGGACGACAGCAATGATCTTGCTTGTAAAAAGACATCATGACTTTTTTATCTACTACTTATTTATAATATGATAAGATGTGGTCATGTTCAGTACAACTGGTCAACAGTGGTTATGTCGCCCTTGATATGAAAGTGGTTGCGAACAAGTTTATGCCTACAATTTATGAAACTACTAGCCTTGCGGTTTTTCGCGTAGTACCTGTTCCAGTTATTTTCATGTGTTGAAAAGTAGCCTATGTGTTACTGCTGACTGTAAGCTGTATGTCAAATTTTATCCCGATCCATTCGCGTGGAACCGGGTGCACAACTATTTTATAACAGAAAAAAACCGCTAATCAGTAATTTATTTTCAAATAAATTTGTCCATGAAATCTTTTTTTTAAAGACTGTTATTAGCAGGGTTAAGACATTCCCTAGTAGATAATTCCGTTCTTATAACTTTATCTCAATAAAAAACAGCCTATGCGTTAGGTACCTAACTAACTGAAAAAAAACTTCGTATCAAACTATTAATGATCTATCTTTACATTACATTGCAGCCATATCCATTTTTATTCAGTAGCAAATCCATGAAAGAGTCATAGAGACATCCATCCATACAAACTTTTGTATTGAAGCGTTTACAATATGCAAATAGATCTCAAAGATAGTTATCAATTTCGATAAATCTTTGTTACAAACGTTTGTATCTAGAAAATGCTTCACTATAATATTAGATCGATATGTCAGATAATACAAGAGACGATAATATCCGTTATCTGGGTAGATTACTTACAACAAATGATTTAAAACAGTTATGTTGTTTGTTATGAACAATTCTGAGTAGTATAATATTCCTGTGACATTTTAGTTGTTATAACATAATTTTAAGCAAATGTATGCTATAAGGAATACAAGATAAACAGGTTTTGGCCATGCAAGGCTATTTATTGTGATCTCTTGTAATAACTTTTAAATATTTTTAGATATTGAACCGGTTACGAGCATGTGTTATGGTTAGTCCAGTTCGATGTAGTTTCAGCCGCATTCCGCAGCCTTTTTCAAGTCGTGCGCGAACTGTTTAGCCGGGACGCAAGAACTGTAATAAACCCTTTTTTCATAATAACTCTTAAAATATATTCGAAAATATTTTGTAAAACCCTTCTCAATGAGGTGTACAAATGTCAGATTTGTGGAAAATATGTCAAATTATTCACATTACACAGTACCACAGATCTGTTATTGCATTCTAAAACCGCCTCATTTATTAAATTACATAAGTACCACTATTTTGATAATATTTATCAAAATCTGATAATCTTATATTGCTGATATAATATTGATTTCGAATTATATAAGTACTTTGTAATTTAATTACTGTCGTCATTTGCTTACTTTGTTATGGTTAAATGTATGAAACCAAACTCATAGTAACTTTAGAGCATATTCCTTACAGCGTTGTTCATTGCAGTGCTATCATTAGTTTATTACAGTGATTATATTGTGTAACGAGTTCCCGATATTCATAGATTTTTTTCATGAATACAATCGCATCGTGCCACCAATTTATCTGTAGAACGGCTAAATGTGGAACTACTGACGCCCACAAAACACAACACAGAAGTTGCCTAATTTTGTAAAAGCTGCAATTTGGGTGCAATTTTCGATCGTGGCGCCATCGCTACATTCTACAGATAAGTTGGTCGTACTGTAATCTGTAATCTATGTGTAATTCCTCTAAAAAAAACACTAGAGCCATTTTCCCTATTGTGAACAGTCTTTGGTAATGGAAAATATGTTAGTTGTAGAGATGTGCTATATTTTCAGTCTACTCGTTGCTGACATTTTTTTTATGCGTTTAGAAATCAGAAATTAAACCCATATACCTACAATTTCTATTTTTGGAAACAGCCATTTTCAGATTATAAATAATAAATAAATAAATATTGGTGGACAGTTCACACACAATACCACCTGACCCCAAACTAAGTAAAGCTGGTACAATGGCGTTGTTAAGATTGCAAATATACTCGTACATGTCAATGTTGTACCTACACGATTGCGCCAAAGTTAGCGTCAATGTTTTATTTTGATAGAACTATTTGATAACCATATTACTTATGTCAATGTTTATAATCTGACGTATGTATATTCACACATTTGTCACTGAAATCTATTATTCGGATGGCTTATTATTATTATTTTATCTTATAACATATATACTAGATTCGGATGGCTTATTATTATTATTTTATCTTATAACATATATACTAGACGAGAAGAGACGAATATCTATACAGGAGTATGTAACAGTGAATGATCATTAGCTGAAGTAGGTACGTTTACTCCCGTATTCGTTAAGTCACGAACGCTAGTAAATGTACGGTCCACTTGTAATAGGTACGGTACATAAAAAAACGAATAAGCCCATCAGTAAAATTATTTAAAAATGTGTATTTCCACACCATACTTGTACTTCCGTATAGTATGTGTAATATCCTATGTGTAATTCCACATTATAATTTATAATCTATCTGACTACCGAATTTCATCAGCAGTCATAGCAGAAAAAGCAAGAAACTAATTAGGATTAGAGCCGTCTCTGCCAGTTCTGTACATTTGCTAGCGTTTACATCATGGGAATGGAAACATTTATACACATTCGTACTGCGCCAATGGTGTATGAGCTTATTCGGTGTGTTTGTATACCGTATACCTACAGTAATATTTATGCCCGAAAATTTTCGACGAATTTTTGGCCTTTATTCTGAATGAAGCGATAGGTAGGGGCGTCCTCTAGTTATGTGAGAATATTTTAGAAGGTTTTTTAGTGAGATATGTATGGTTCAAACTCAATACGCAATGTGACGTGAGTTTACCAAATTCAATATGCATATTTCACGTAAATACTTCGAATGAAACTACTTATTCTAAAAAAATAATTGTAAATATTATTCAATAATATTTTATTCAAAAATATTATGATGTCGGTTATATCTTAGGAAATAATTATTGGTGGACAATTCACACACAACACCATCTAACCCCAAACTAAGCAAAGCTTCTAATATGGCGGCTATAGCTGATATAATACTAATGTTGTAAATACATACTTATTATACATAGGGACACCTAGAAACAGTACAAATATTTGAAATAAATCTTTTAATATCAATTAAACTATATATTTTTCTCCCAATTTTACTCAAAGATATCATAATATATGAAATGTTTCTTACCCAGAGTAAAATAAGTAGGTACGACTGCCCCTTCTCTTCCTGAAATACCTAACACACCCC
>JADLOZ010000453.1:0-25000 GCA_017562165.1 Ectropis grisescens | reverse complement strand
GCGTCAAATCGGAACCACAAAAGAAGTTCAAGCACAATGGTTCAAGGTTCCTCCAGCCAATGTCGGATGAATTCGCAATTACCCGTTCATTCCGCGTTCCAGATCCCGAGACGAATCGCCTGTTAATCCGGCCATGTCGGAATTAGGAAACGCTAATTGCGATAATGACAATTCTATACCTACAACGAAACGGCTGTACCACAAAACATGTACAAAACATAAACAGCGCTCTTTATGTCTGTTCCCCTTTGCTCGAGTACTTCTCTCACAAGTATAGAATCTTAAAATCGAGCCCGTAATACGCCACGCTGGCCATGTCCGGGTTGACGGACAACCCGTGTTGTCGGAATATGTCTTCAAGACATAAGACTGATAATAAGCAGCATGCGCATTACCTAAAACAGCAATGTCACACAGCTATTCGAGCATGAAGAATCCAAATCACTGAATAAGATTACCGAGATATTCTTGGTTGATCTATCTCTTTGCCCTGTAATTTCTTTGAAAACATTGCTCTTCAAACCGGAACACAGTAATGTTGGTAGAATATCTGGCAAAGGTATGATACTTCGCCAGACAGACTGCAGAGAGTCCTACCACTACAGAAAATCTTATTTATAATGAACTTATTCAACGACTTAGTCAGGTCGGTAGATCAAGGAATATTTACTCGAATTTATATAAATATCATATTTTAAAAGAAACAGTCAAATTTATTGTTTATTTTGCCTAAAATAAGGTTAAATTTCGTTTCTTTGTTTCCCCTAGATGCTTTACTTGTTTAGTGTTACAACTGCGACACCGCTTTGCTGAGTAATCAACCAACGCGGAAGACCTTTGCGAATTGTAGATTACACGGTCGGCACGCAAAATGGCAATTCCTAATTACGGAACACCGTTTATAGTATTGTAGTTGTTACACCCACGTTCGAAATTTGGCATGGTCTCGCCTTGATGGAAGGTAGAGAATATATCAAGTTCAATGTCAAAAACCCGTAATGGCTTAGTGGTAAGAATGTCCGACTTCACATTGGTGTGGTCGTAGGTTCGCATTTCTCTAGCACATCCAAGTGCTGATGTACAAGTTAATGATCATCATTTGCTTTAGCGTTGAAAGAAAACATCGTTAGAAAACCGGCATGTTCCAAGAGAAACATCTTTGAAAAACATACGTCATCCGCCAACCCGTACTTGTCCAGCTTCTTGGATTAAGGAGAGTCAAGACTATAGTCTTGACACAAGCTCTCCTTAATCAAGATTATAGTCTTAACTATCCTTTTAAGAGAAGATACCGTCTCCCAGCTGTGGGAACAGACATTGGGCTGCTCATGCTTCGATGCTGAATATCAAAAAATAGCTTAGAATTTCGGATATGTTCACAACAATAAATCAGTTAACGTCAGTTTCCGATCCTTAATATGTGATTTTATTTAGTGTTCCACAAGGTTCTATACTTGGTCTGCATCTAAACATAAAACATACTTGTAGGTGGACACTAGACGTTTATCAAGCACGCTGTCTTGTTTGTTTTATCGTCAATTAATTGATACCATAAATTATTCAGAATAAGTTGTAGCAACAGGTATCATGCGCAGTCAATAAATAAATAAACTACGTACTAGTGAGCTGGCAAAAAAAATGTACATTAACTTAACCATTCCGGGTAATAAAGCACGACCTTGTACTTGCCGGTCCCTTGGTTTCATTTGTAACGCTTCGGGGAATATGCTGAATGTGAGCAGACCACTGACCACTCGCGCGAAGATCTGACGCAAATGTAATCACCGCAAAAAAATGTAATGACGACCATTTACTAGTTAATTAATCAATGAAATAATACTAACCGGCACAACTAACGAAGTCTAAAGCGATGGTCTCGCTTATATCGGTCTCTCTATAATTTGGCTCGAAATAAAAGAGAGGACAATCGGAGATAGACCTATTTTAGAACGTCCAGTTACAAAATCGTGAGGTCATAGTGTCGAGTTCTTCCTGTATCTCCGAGTATGTTCCAAGTGTACTAGTTTGATATCACTAGCCGTAAGGGTGAAAGCAATTATCGTGAGACGAAAGGCATGTTTCTAAAAAGACATATTTGCAGGGCCCTGAATTAGAACAATGGCCTTATTAATGGAATTATGCCATTGCCTCTTTCTTGTTTTTTTTCCTACACAAAGTAAACTTATGCTACCCCCATTATCAGGGTTAGGTTTTAAGGTATTCTAACTCTTAAAACAAGAAAGTCTTTGTTTTCGCAGTGTTGCTGACTCATTTCACATCACGTGTTTGCCCTCACGAAGCAGACCACACGTTCGGTGGCACTCGCTGTATTAGCATACTTGTATGCAATCCTTTTATTATAATTGAACAATTTGCAAACATTTCAATATTTCATGTTGGATTTTACTTTATATGGAACTAAGTAACTATAAAGGTTGAAACAAGAAGTTAGTTGACTAACTTGAATATTCAACTTGTAAAAAAAAAGTCCACTTGTATCTTTCGAAGCGATCTTATTTACTTGACTGCTGTTATAATACCCGACACAGTCTCTCCAAAACAATATTATTTTTTTTTATTGTACGAAAGAAACTCATTAAACAGATAAAAATTTAAGAGATTTGATAGTATTGATTTAACTAAGGAAATGTTTTTTTGCTTACAATAATTAAAATATGGGATTATGTAAATTACTTTTAAGATTACAATCAGCTTCACGATAAACAAGTCTGCTAACAGGTCAATTAATAGTTGCATGTACATAAACAGATCAAATTATGCCTCATTGTTATAATCAATGTGCACATTGATGGATTAATTACATTTAATATATCTTAATGTTTAGATTATGCAAAACTAAATAGGACAGACGACAATACAGATATTTTTTATAGAGTTGTGTTAGAAAACTAGTAGATGTTTCATAAAATTACACACTATATCGGCAAGGTTTTTTTAATGAAATGAATACTTCATAATAATCTTCACTGAGAGGCGAAACGTAAATACAAACCTAAAGTGGCAGTGGAGGCTTTGGGCCGATGGAAATTTTCTTTATAGTAATTATACATAAATAAGTTTTAGAGTCAGTATTTAACAACAGATGTAAGTACCTAATATTTAAGCCTTCCTGCCTTCGAGATGGAAATCATGAAAAACAAACAAAACAACATATTGGCAAAAAAAAAGGATTCCCTCCCAATCCCAGAAGTCAGGGGAGGTAAATTAACAAAAACAAACACAAAACGTAAATATAAAAAATCCGCAAAAAAAGTCATAAACCAACAAACTATTCCCACAATAGCATTTAGACACAAAAGCAGAACATAAATAAGACCGCTGATCTCTATCGCAAATCTAAAGGGAGCGGCGCGACCCAAGGCCAAATCGATGGTCACGATTAGAAAGACGGAGCAGCGCCATAGGGCACAAAACTAGACCCAGCACCCAGAATCCAAGGTCTGTCGTGACCCGATTGGATAGTTAAATGGCTCAAAGGTCAGAGGTTAAACTGAAAATCGAACGCCTTCTGACAGTTTGACGTATGCAGGAGACAAGGGGCCGCAGATAAATGAGCCGACTCTAAGATTCTGCAATCCGATTTCGAAATCGAAGGTGATAAAGCGGTTCAATATGTCAGATTGGGCGCAGATTGAATGGGCGCGGTTCCCATTTCCCTGATGGGGTTGAGGTTGGGTTAGATTAGATGTTGCCTTTTGGAGATAGATTTAGATAGGACTCGAGGGTGCGTTGTGGTTGATCTCTCGTGTTTTATGTCTTTGATTACATGTAGTGTGATCGTGTTTTAACATATTATAGAATTCTATAATGTATTGTAAGTTTTTGGTAACTGTAGAGTCATATCCATTCTACATCTTCTTAGATTCCACGTGAAACGTACGTGACCAGACAAAGTTAAAAAGCTAAATGTCGCCCATCGAGATTCCGGCAAAGAACTCAAATGAACTCTTCAAACGTCGCATCGGCCAGTAATCGGAAAGCGGGCAAAAAGCCGAGCAACCGCTGTGACTCGAATCAATTCGTGTCGCTCGGTACATTTCAATCGATTTAATATCGATTACATAACCGGCATAGCTCACATGTTTTGGGCGTATAAACGTTGTTTACGCAATGCACTGACGCCCTTTGAACCGGCCCTCAGTACCTTAGCACCGAGGCAACTTTCTAGAGAACTAAACCAGGTACTGCAACAATGGAGAAATGTAGTTGCTTAGTATATGGCATATAAGCGAGATTATCTCAATAGGAACCTTTGTTGCGACACTTCTCCGTACGAGATGATCTTTTATGCTGTGAGAAATTATATTTGTGTGGGTAATCGCAATCGCAGCCGGATACAAATGTTACCCTACTTTCCTTTTGGACAAAGAAAATTAAGAGAGGTTTAAAAAGAGTCCTAGTCTGAGGAACTCAAACCCTGCTCACATTACGTTTTTGTAATTAAAAGAATCTGTGAGCAAACGAAAGTCGAATCGTAGAAGTTTCCCATATCTAGGAAAATTAAAATAAACTACAGGAACGATAAAAAAATACTAAATGCTACCAACTATATACAGCAAAACATAGATAATCAAAATTTACAAGACTTTCGAAAAGTATCAAAAAGTTGCATGTAGCCCTGCGTAAACATTGGCTTCAGAATCTGACTGAGTTAATAACAACCCACAGAGTCAACAACCCACAGATAGGAAGGACAAATAAACAACAACTGTAGAGGTAGAAATTCTGTTCAATGTTTTTAAAAACACATAAGAAAGACACCAAGAAACTATTGAAAGGAAACCCGAAACAAATGCACGTCGCAGTCGTTGGGACTCATTAGTGAGACCGGAAGTAGGGGGACGTCACGAAGCTAAAATAAATTCTTCTTAATGAATGTTAAGCAGAGTTTATTTCAGGCGCTAGCCGTTGGCCTTGTTAATTGTGGATGTTTAGAGTCACAAACAAGCAGCAGAAAGTGTTAATGAACAATCTAGTACATTACTGCCCTTAATCCAGGATCGAATACAAGAGAATGGGAGAGATATTTTCCGGTATGATTAATTTAAGGATTTAGATATAAAAATATCGTAAAAATCTACGATTGCACAACTAATATCAATGTTGTGTAGAGTTAACGTAACCCGATAGGAATTAAATTCTTTGTCGAAGAATGCTTCTGCGTTTATGTATACCTACCTATTTTACTCAAAATCAGGAATTCCAATCTGTTTCTGTATTGTTTTCAACGGAGCAAAGCAGATCGACTGTAATAAATTACAAAATATAGGTATATAGTTAATTTTTTGCTTATATTTAAGGCCATATTCCGATAATAGTTTCTCTAATTTTAACATAAATAACCTGCATCTTAGACCTCATCGTCGCGTTGAGGCGAGATGGTGCTCAAGAGGAAATCTATCTTTGGTTTAAAAAAAACAGTATTCATTCGAGTAGGTATATGATACAGCTTTTGACAAAAATAGCAGTATGTAGTAGGGTGCTTACTTCTTATGATATAGTAGAGTGCCTACCACTTATGACGACAATATCAGTAGATCAGTACCTAGTAGGGTGTCTACTACTGCTTTTGACGAAAATATGAGTATATACCTAGCAAGGTGTCTACGAACTATGACGAAAGAAAGAGAACGCAGTAGGGTGTCTACTGTTAGTTACGAAAACATCACTACCTAGTAGAGTGTTTGTCACTTATGACGTAAATAATAGAACATAGTAGGGTGTCTACCACTTATGACGAAAATATCAGTACTTAATAGTGTCAGTTAGTGGGCTGTTAGTAATTAACTTAAATTATTTCATGTAATAACGATTATTAGTTGCTATAATACAGATTTATTTAAATATAAAAGTCGTAAGGGCGTGTTAGCGAACTGCCTAAAGCAGTCAATAGCATGCTGTATCTCATACTGCGCGACCAGGATGCATCGGCCGCTCGACGCGGATTCGTATGCGCGCGCGCACGCCAATCTGGAGCGTGCGAACGTGTCAGCCGCCGCTTATGGCAGACGCTGATGAGCGCTGCGATCGTGCACATCACTAATTACAACGCTGAGTGAATTATAGTGATGGCCTAAGTACACGTAACTTACCACTGACAGTACACGGTCTACTAGCAGTGCACCGCGAATTTATACGCGTAGTTCGCGTGACCGCGATAAAAAAATAAAATATGGGATCGGGTTGAAATTAGGACCACAGTCGAATGAAATAATCATAGTCTGGAATAAAACATATTTTATACATCGTAGGAAAATTACGGATTAAGGGAACCAAGCGAGCAAAACCGCGGAACGCTACGAGTACTTTAATTATGCCTTATAACAATACTAACAAACATTTTGGTGGTTTTCCGTTTTTTGTTGTTTAGCCCCCCTGCCTGCCCTGCCGTTGTTCAGCCCCTGGCTAAGTTTGATCAAGACCAGTGCTTACCAACGAACCATTCGATTCAGTGAATATTTTTCACGCAACACACATTTAACTAAATAGTTTCCGCGGCCGCCTCAGTCACGTCCTATCGAGGAAGCTGAGGGATGTCATTAGCGGCTATTAAGATGCTCCACAATTACTGCAGTCGCCGGAGCAGGCAAGGTCACTGACAGCGGTGACAGTGTCCAGAATGAAAGCCAGCTCGGTAAGCTATCAGATGATGGATTCGTTTTTTTATGAGTGACCAACGACTATGGTTGATTTTGAAAGGTTATGTACGATGGGATATGGGATGTTAATTTAGTTGTTAATATCACACGCATGTGCAATATTTTATGTGCATATATTACGTTTTGCAGATATTTCTATGAACAACCATAATTACTAGAAATGTTTATTCTACGAAATTTATGTTAAGGTGCTTTCAATGTTTGTTTATTATCGACTATAAATATGTTCAAAATCTCTATTGATAAAATGAGCAACATATTTTATTCAAGTTTCTTTTTCTATTAAAATGGGTAATCACTTTTCTGGGTCAAAAAACTTCCATAAAATACATAATGTCCCAACTAAAACTTTCAACATCTCTTAAGACGACAATAATAACACCGACGCAATTTCACCACTAGTCCCATAATGTGGTCATTAATGTTTTTTATAATAACGTAACCATGAATAGCGAACGTCCACTGTACGGCGGCAATCTCCCATTAAACACCATCATTGACGACCAGGAACTACGAAACAAATTAACGCATAACTGCCTCAAACATCTCCACTGTAATTGAAGAATACCCAATGATCCGAATACCGCTCGTTTAAACTCAATTACCGCTTAAATGCCACTAAAAGCATTAAAGATCAGAGCGTCACAACAAGAAGAAATCTTTATTTAATTAAACGATTTAATACATACGAATATGGCGTGTAAATCATCTGCGACCTTTCAACATTGGCCGTTGAGTGGAATGCTTCGAGAAGCGTAAACATCTAAAGGGAATGCGGGAGCAATTTTTATGGGACGCATAATTCAAGTTCGATTACCATTCGTTCTTGCGTTAATTGGTCAACTTAACATTTCGAAAGTAATCTCACATGATCTTAATTAAATCTGGGGCAAAACAAACCAGAAAGCAGCAATTAAGCTAATGATGCACTGAGAAGCAAGAATAGCAGCAGCGTCCAAGGTTCTGCCGGACTGAATACCGCGCGCGGTTGCAACCGACCTCACACACTTACCTTCTTCCCCACTTGGCCGCCGCATTTCTTACGGGCTTACAAGCCTAGCGCATTTGCGAGACCATTACGAACGAATAAAACTGGGGGCAGTAACAATTCCATTAATAATATCAGTGGGAGACGCTCTCTATACTTTCAAATCGACTCGGATTGAACCAGATATTAATACCCACAGAATAGCACCGCATTCTTGCGTTTTACAGCTTCGTCCGCCTACTTAGCATCCTCGGTTCTAGTATCGTGTCGCAACTCATCCGCGGGATGTTCGGATACTCCGCACTGACATTTCGCCGGCGCGGGCGCACCGCGGCTCGTGACTGCGAAACGACAAGTCGTGGCATTCTCAAAGTATTTTTTCGCGTTTGCGAAATAAATCGTGATCAGTAACAATTGTCGTTTCCAGGCGGGCGATCTAATCGAAATGGGTCGTACGTTCAGGCGCCTGCGTTTGCACAACCCGTGAGCCTTCGACATCGAAAGGGTGGATGAAAAAAGCGCCTTTCTCACAGTTTCCAGTTCTAGCTGATCCATAATATATTAGAACACGGACCGACTGTCAGTTCTGATGCGATCGCGGTCTTCATTAACATCAAGGCACGCTTATGTTTAGCTCGGCCGACTATCGTGGACTTTTTGCCTGGAGCTGAGATGCGGCGGCATACCTCTGCCGTAATTTTATAGTTCCGGAGAAACGGTTAAGGGGAAGCGACATGACATTCGTACTTATATGTTGTTAATTGTTTGCAGAGTGGCGGCCGGCGCCATTAAGACATGCTAGTGGCACCCGAGTGAACTTCAAATAACAAGACATAAAAACGGGAGATCTTGTCTGAAATGAGTGAATCAACACCCGACCTTCATGTCGCTGTTAAATAGAGCAACTATATTTGTGTGGTCGAATCTTTTGTTGATCCGATCTCACGTCAGAACATTTCCATTTCCACCTGTCAGGCCTTAACGAATTCATCCGGGCGGACGGCAGATGTGGCAATAGGCCACCGTATTGCCGCCTGAGACACAACAAAGGATCGGCAGACGGTCTTTGGTTGCACAATGCGGCAACAATAACGGCGCCGGCCGATGTGCTGCCGGGGCCCGATTTATCGGGAACTGGCGCCATTATCACGATATTATGACACGCTGCAGCTATACGAGTTCCAATACCTCCCTTCAACGGAATCAGATTAGCGACACGTCGTAAAATGTCAATCGTTGTGAAACAATGCCTCTCACAGCTCGCCGTAGAGCGGGTAGGTTGGCAATACGCCACGGTTGAGCCGGCACCACTCATTCCCACGTACGCAACGTATAAGGCACAAAAATGTATTTGATGTATGTTTGACCGTTTATGGCGTATTGCTCGCTGGGCCGAGGGTCTTTCGAGTGACTCAGCTACCTGTAACGTATAATTCTAACCCCCAGTGGATGCAGAATCTAAAAATAGCTTGTACAGCGATTTAGTGGTCTGCGACTTCAATGGACATTGTTTGCATACGCAGTCGGACGATAGTCTCATTCAAGCGAACGCGACGAAATGCCACGAAAAAGAATGAATTCGTAGCAATCCCCGAGGCGGGCAAAACAGACGTAATGGGTAAGTAATTGCGTATAAACGAACCATTCAGGCATTCTCACGAGGCAAAAAGCACGGCTAATACGTTGAATGAAATAAGAAATAATTAGTCATAATCGCAAAGGTCTTGGGTTAAGCAAGATAGCTTTGATCGCTGTTTGTTTTGCTTTGATCGCTGTCAGTTTGGCAATTACTAATATAATGGGTATCTTTTTGCGCATTTCAATGATTTCGTCTTATAATTGCAATCATACGTTTTTTATCAGTTAATCTGTAACGACACAGTGCAATTTTACCTCTACATTTGAATAATAACAGGATCAAATAACTGCCTAACACCGCACTGCGCTCGTTGCCTAGAGGTCCAGATAATCAATCTATCCCTTTGTTCTGTAATTTATTATATGAAGAATCAATCACCCCTCAAATCGAAACACAGAGCTGTTTGCAAACAACTGCTTGCCGATAGGAAGAACTGGCAAAGGCGTGGCACTTGCCCAAGCGGTATCTGCAAAGTATACATACAAACACTACAAAGTAGCAACAACAGTATGCAATTGCCTTACAGTAATAAGGAAATAAATAAAGGAAAGGTTTATCGACAAGAAACGACGACACATACACTACGCAGTTACATTCATAACTAAAGCTAAATAAAAACCAAATTAACAGTTTACGTTATACCGCAAATTGAAATTAAAATAACAACCTGGGTATAAAATCTATTTTTTGATTATTACTCAATGAATTCAATTATATGATCAGCATTTTAGACAATAATCACACATCTTTCTCGCATGTAGACAAACAGACAGAAACAATTTATTGTATGCACCAAATACATGAAATTACTAATTTAGTAACAGCGCCCGGCGGTTTTACCCGCTTAGTTTCCATTCCCGTTGTTTTCCGGGATAAAAATTAGCCTATATGTTTTTCCCGACTATAATCTATCTGTTTTCCAAATTTCAGCCCGATCCGTTCAGACTTTACGAGGATGTGATTGACTAACAAACATTCAAACAATTAAATGTATAATATTTAATAGGATTGATCAATAATAGGTTTAGATTTGGCCACCATCTCGCCTGATGGTAAGCGCCGATCGATATTGGAGCGCGCTTACCTATTTAAAGGATTTCGATTCAATTTAAACTTGAAGACCAGATTACACATACTTTATCGATCAGGGAATAACCCACTCAGACAACGTGTTCCACAGCTTAGATGTTCTTGTAACGAAGACGTTTTCGTTCGCGTCTTTGGAAGATAAAGAAGGAAAAACAAAGAAGAATAACAATCCTACTCAGTATTATAAGCACGAAAGTTCGTAAGAATGTATGGATGTACATATTATGTTTGTTACTTTTTCACGCAGAAACTACAGCAGGAATTAGAATGAAACTTGGTACATATATGTATGTATGTAGATGAGGGTCTGGGATAACACACAGCCTATTTTTTATCCCGGGAAAATAAAAGCATCTGGAATCTGGAAAATAACAGCATCGGGAACGACACGGGTGAAGCCACGGGTCGCTGATAGTAATGCATAATGACACAACTGTTTAAAGCTATAAATGATCGGACAAGATTTAGTACCTAATTAATTAATACATAATTAGTGATGTTAAACATCAATTTCACAACTAGATGGCACCACTATAATTAACCATCCTTGATTTCTCATTTCCCACACATCCGCACGTTTCCAAATAAAACGTAATAGCTTGTAAAACCGGTGGAACGCGTACCGATCAATTTTACAAATCCTGACCGGATCAATAATTCTGTCATAAGTCATTAACTAATTACAGAGTTACGTATACTTCACCACTAGATGGCGCCATGTCGCCCGACGTTTGTTCCTAGCTTCCTGCATGCCCCCATATTGCCACATAAGTACGCTTGATCACCGAAAACCGCTGGTAGGTACACGTATCGATCAATTTTACAAGGCTTGATCCAAAATGCTGAACATCGTGATTCTTTCTAAAAAATGCGTCAACATTTCTAGATCACGGTCACGAGTTTACCCGAAGATATCTCATCATTGCAGAGCGTGACGCTAGAATTCAATTCACAGCCCACGAAAAATTTGTCTGTGGCCCGCCAAAAGAAGATTTCACATCCAAAAAATCTACCATAAATAACGAATTGTTGATTTTGGCATTTTACAACTACGAGTAGATGGTGCCACATCAACAGACCTCGGTCCTTAGTTTCATGCGTGCCCGCACGTTGGTACGTTGAGCTCTTGAAAATCGCATCATTAACCAGCAGCTATGCGCGTTAGCCAGCTGCTATGCGCACTATTCGTAGCTGTTAATTCGTGTATTGTTCCCTCGATTCTAAATAACGTTTACGGCAATTTAAACCGAGGTATTTTCATTACTATTGTGAGAAAAAAGACCTGCTCTGGTTTGAGTCATACAATTCTTGTGTTTATGTTTTGTATTGAGCTGTATAATCAACGGACCGCGTCTAATGGTATTTGTGAATTGTATGGTAGCTTCAAAGATGAGAAATTAACTAGACAATGGGGATACAATAATTCTGTCGCAATAATTGTGTCTATTAGTAGAAACTTGTAAATATTTGTTGAATTTTACAAATTCTCTAGTTTCAAATTTTACTTTTACAATTACAATTCTCTATTTGCAGTTAAAATATTTGGATACGTAATTTCTTTCTCCGAATAAACAAAATCCGACTTCAATTTAAAATTATCTTCAGGCACTAGGTAAATATCTGCATAAAAATACAGTAGAATCAACTCGAGGCCAACTCCCATTGGTTCATAAAGATAAAAGATTCCGAATGAATCCAAAAGAATACAGATTTTTTACAATTGCTGAATAACAGATGCTATTTTTATCTTCAGTGTTGTCAGATTGTGATTACTTGAGAGATCACCTGCCAGTGTCACCGAGACTTCCTCATCGATAACAATCAAGCGACACGTCTCCGCTGTGCACACGCAGCTGCCGGTGCAGAGATAAAGCGCGTTCTGTTAAACGTCTCTCGACGCCTCATCTTTCCGTTTTCTAAAGATACTCGCAAAGTAACGACGACTGCATTGTCGTACACAAGAAAGTTTTTGAGTATCGACCGTCACAAGAAGTTTTTAAGTTTATTTAAAAAAAAAACAATAACTTCGTCAATGCTCTTACTCGTAGCTACAACAATAAGGAGGCGAAATAAAAAAGTTGAGCTAATGTCTCTTATGTCGTTTTTTTAATTGTTTCGAAAATTTAGTTCTTTGCGTCTATTAGGAGCACCAATCTCATTTTCCATAAAATGTAGTTTATAGCGTAGTAGGTACTTCGTCTACTGATCTTGTTGGCAATATAGACGATTTTCTCTTCAATTAGCGAAGTAGATACTTCACTACTGAGACTGTAGGCAATCACGAAGACTTCCCCTTCATTTCCATGTGTCCAATCTGTCTGAAATGTTAAATCCCAAGTCGCAACCACCCTAAAAGCTTCACCGCCGCGTAATTCAAAAATCTCCTAGTTAAAACATTGCAATGTGCATCCGACATGCATTTTCCTTCCCCTATGCTTCCTCCCCTACGATAATCACTCCCGCAGACAGTCTGATGAGATTTTATGTGGTGTGGCACGACTGTGCCGCTGGGGATTGATGGAGTTTTGATAGTGGTTGGCGACGAATAATTTAGATTGAAAACTGATTATTGTAACACAAACCAACACAAATATTTTAGTAAATTACTTCTGAACAAGGGAGATAAACTGCAACGTTACTGCTGAAAGCAATATATTCCATGCAACCAGCTGATATAGAGACGAGACGTAGTGATGTGAAATTAGCAGAATCACATAATACGTGTATATACCATGACATTTTAAATGGAAGAAAGGAACACTGCTACTACTTTCTGAACTAAAAGAATAATAATAAATTATGTAGTAACAGGAATATTAAAAAGGTGCAAACTTTTAGTTCACGTCATCTGTTTCAAAGATTTTTAGAGTGCAAATGATACAATGTTGCAAGGAACAGGTATTTTTTTTCATAATTTCCGTGTTTATCTTATTGCAAAAGTTGTTTTGTAGTGTCAAGTAATTTTTTTTGATTAATGGTCTTGAACAAGCAAAACTTACCTACAGAAGCACCGAGATTGTAATGCTTCTTAGTGGAAACAAACTGAATAGAGGTTTGGTTATTACATTGCAGATGACATCACAAATTTATGAGTGTAAATTAAAATTCTTCGTGAAGAATAACAAAGTAATAAAACACAAAGGATTCAAACAAGGAAGCGATTATAACAAGAAAAACTTGCAAGGCGAAGGCGCACATGCACTTGGAATAAAAAAGCGACAAACGCATTTACATACCAAAATAGGTAATTACCGACTAAAAGGTGAGGTAAAAGGAGCTCTCAGACGTGAATGTAAATACAAACATCATTATTTCTCGCTTCGAGTCACATAAATCGCGGAATTCTTCCTAGCTCCATACATCATTGCAGGTTGCACACGCAAAACTTAGTAGATTTACGATCGCAAAAAAACAGAGTCGCGATGAGGCGCCGCTCGCAACAAAACAAGCGGCCGTCATCACATCGCGCTTAAAAGCTGTTAATCAGCACAAAAAACATGCTAGAGACCTTTTAATTAATGTCTTCCTTGATTCCAGCCGCGAGTGCTTGTTTAAGACGATTTATTTCGCGTCGACGAACCAGCAAATATATTAGTTTAGAGCCCGGTACTCACCAATGGTTTGCATACCGGCAATGTGGTCGTACCTTTATTTATTGCCACGGAGGCCGTGTCCGCTCAAATATTGTGCGATCTACAGGAACCCGGATATCGTCGGTAGATTCATGGAGGGACGATCAACGACATTGACAGAAACAATTACCATGTTACGAACAGTTTGCTAATGTTAGATTTAAATAAAAAGAAGAGATATCAGCACAAACGATCCATCCATCAATGGTGCGTTTAATAGCTATGATTGACATGGCAAAAACAATAATGAGTCAAACAAAATAGTAATCACATTTCAAATAAACCATAAGTTGTAAGTGGTAAAATTAACAATGAAAGGATACGACTAATTTTAAAGTAGAGAATTGCGCTAACATAAAATCAAAGAAAGTTAACATGTGACCTAAAATTCTCAGTTACATAACAGATATCGTTTGCAACAATATGACTCAAAACCGCAACCGGACTACAACCTCTTGTATAATACTAAAATCTGACTTTGATTAAGCGGTGATCCGAGGCAAGAAGATGACGGCACGCCCCGGTGACAAGACACGGACAAACAGAGACACGGAGCAAAAACCCTCGTTGAATCGCAAGATAAATGATCACACTGTGAAAAATTACTCCGTGACTGCGAGATTAAATTTCAATAAGTCTGCTGTCATTAGTGACATCACGGCGTTGGCGTGGGCTCACACGAAAAGATTTACCAAATCTACTCCAGTTTTTATAACTTCGTCCGGCACTAGACGGATTAACTTTCACAGGAAACGTTGGTTATACCATTTTAGTCGCGTTGCTAGATATAGGTTGTAGAGGTTAAGCTCGATCACTATCTACAACTTGTATTTCTTTATTTGTGATGAAATCATTGAACTTCATTGAAGCGATCATGGCTTGAGGGGTGACTCAGGCGGCTCAAACGTACGGTGAATTTTTATTTTATCCGACGGTAATTCGAGTCACATAGCGATGTCGGACTTCAAAATTATGGTAATCCGAGACGATGACACGAATGCACTAGTTTATTTCAAAAGAAGCGGCGCCAGCATCGAGTCGATCTTTACGCAACACGACACCGTTTTTTCCATAAAAACGACGCGTAGACTAGGTGAATTGAATTTTTAGTATCGGTTTTACTCCAGTATCTATGTCGAGGCAGTAAAGTGTGCGCCGGTACAGTTAGGAATCTCATACGAGTTCGTCGCCTACGCCTGGACCCGGCTACTTTTTGTGTCGGAGAAAAACTTAATAGCACATTAAGGCGGTCTATAATCTGCGCAATAAACCGCCTCTGAACTCGATAATGGGATCTTGTTGTGACGCTTAATTAAGTATAGAAGTCGGCATTGTTCACCTCGCGCGGTCGCTTCCGACAGCAGCGGGCCATTGAGCGTCCCACGCGAAATTAAACGACGATCGGTTTGCATTAGAATTAGCATTGTCGCGGTATTCGATTACAGCAAAGCAATAAACAACGTATGCGCCGACGTATCGAGTGAAGGTAATACAATAATTGCGCAATATGATTTATGCGCTTGGTCGATACCGCCACTACGCGCGCACGTGGCGACAATGCAGCCGTTCGATCAAACGATGCGATCGGTTTTATCACTTATACGGCGTGGGTGAAACGATGGCGTATCCGACATTCTTGTAAATTATACGGTTCGTTTGCAGCATATCGGGGCGGTCTCATTATGTTAAACGACAAAGACCGTTACGCATAATATTAGAATTATGGAATCTGTAGTGTTTAGGGACCGTTAGCCGTGAATTCGGTAAACAATGGCGTGACACGGATTGACCTCGCCATTAAAGTGCTTTTGAATGCGGCCTAAATAAACGCAGATGAGTCGCGTGTTGAAACAAAGTTTGTTTATTCTTTCGAGTATTTATACGAGGGGTCTGATCTGCAAACAAGTCGGCATTTCGCCGGCGCGCTTTAACGCTAAGTAATGTATAAACAGCCCCACGTTGGGCGCCAGCGGGTCGTCGAGCATTAATCATCGATTGTCACGCGCCGAACTCACCCCACCATATTTAATATTTACGCTATTTACAGTCTATACTGTGGCCATGTTTACATTGCAAGTCTCGTCGATCACAGACCGCCTAGAGCCTTTTCACACGTCACCCCATTTATTTGCAATGCCCATTAGGGATACTTTCGAAATTTCTTCTGTGTTTGTAAGCGTCACGTGCCCGGCATGACGCCGATAAGTCTTAGTTACTGAACAATATCTTGTATTGGGACACGTAATGAGTTTTCCATTCAACTGCACCCAATGCGCCGGCAGCGCAGTATCTGTTGTGCAACTCGCATAAAATTTACGAAACTCATTGATTCGTGTTTATTGAAGCCATTCAAAATGAATTAGCGGAAAATTAGCAAACTGTCGAAGCGGGCCGATGTGGAAAGCGGCAGAAATAGGAAACCCGAGCTCGTGAAATGTGAGTATTGTCGCACCCACAGCGGCCGCACCGTTATGCTGGTTTAACCCACTTCCAAGAGAATAGAACATTAAAATTTGCATATGTTCCGTCTGGCACGTAGTTTATCTGTCTGAATTCAATGGGGATTCCAGACTCCGGGACACACATACCGCACATAATCTTATTTTAGATTTAACTATGTATGTTCAATTTGACGAACCGTTAGATGCTGCAGTTGGTTTATGAAATAATAACTCAATCATGCAAACGCGGACATTATCCGCTATCGATGACGTATAAGGCCTTATTGGGCCCGTGAAACGGTTAATTGATATGTAGTGCGCGTGCGCACGTGTATGCGTCGCATTATTGATGCGCGGACTGCATCTCTGCTGGTACACTAATGGGCCACGTGTTCCGATTATCCAGTATCGACACACGTTGTCCACATGAAAAATATACCTTATTTGTGCGATGTTATAGTCCATTATAGCTTGAACTTTTTTTAAAGCAATTATGATAAAACTATAACCTTAACAGTGAGATTGGTAATGCGTTTTTGTATGCGCAGGCTATAAATATGACGTATACGGAGATATGAGCACTGCGGGCGGTTTCTGAGCTTGGAAAGTTTTTAAGGATCGCCACTTCCTCGAAACAAACCGGGTCAAATTGACATTGTAGACCTCATCGTTGGTTAACATCATGCGAGATGTCAGTCAAGTGTTAGGCTATGATATTTAAAAAATACTCGATTTTATAAATTCCAGACGTTAAATGTCTTAGATAGGATTGCATGTTTGAAATTGGATACGGGCAAATCGCGGAATGTAATAAGAAGCAGCGATGCGCGATGCGTGCGTAGCGTATATCAATCGATATGGATTAAGAATTCCCAAATGGATAATCCGACAGTTTGTAAGTTTGTAGGTATATGCGGAACATTAAATTTGTCTAAAAGTAGTTTGTTATTGTCATCTGTGCAAAATTAATTAATATTTACCAACTTAATAACATAAATAATTATATAATAACATTCTAATTTAAGTAATAGACAAGCTACACATATTTTTAACATAAGGGAATCGACTGAAAACCTTTTTTTTCAGCAAGAATGATCTTATTAGAACGAGACATTGGATTAGACCAACATAATAATTACAACGTATGAGTGTGGATATCGGAAAGTGCACGGAGTCGTAAAGGTGGGGGTCTGGGAGTACCAGTGATCAGGACAATCTGATGAATCAAATATGCGGAACCAAAAGGCAAAACGAGAAAAATCCTGAGAGCCGTCGAGCACGTTAAATCCTGTTCGGTCTGGCCCAAGGGCGCGGCTATTTATAGCACGACCATACCCTGTACCATGAGCTGTTATTTCTATATTTCGCAAGAAAATCGTCGACAACATTTCCTGCACACGTACCACGAACCTTAATCTTCAAGACATAGGGTTTACAGTCGCAATACACAAGATTCTGACCGTTTATTGCATCGAGTGATCTTTGGCCGAACGCTCGTGGTACGGGTTCGACACGAAGGCCGCGGCTCGAAGGACTATGCGTCCGGGCGAACGAAACTCGTCCCACGAATTTTAATGTCTTTCCCCGAATCGCAAGCCAAAGGCGAGCCGCCGATTGAGAAACGATTGACAAGCTTAATTTATGAAATACTCGTTTGAATGTTTACACGTATGAGAATGACATACATTTCTGGGTTTCTATTTATCTATCTATCAGTGAATTTTCGGTTTCACTTATTTCAGTGTTTCATGGTAGTACATAACTAAAACTACTAGAATGTTTGAGATATCTATTAATCGATTAATGACAAAACAAAATTTTCAGGACCAAAATGTATTCTTAACTAGCAGCTTTACCCGCGTAGTTGTTATTCTCATCAATTATCCACGACAAAAAGTATTTATTCCTGTGTTCCGTATTTCAACCAAATCGTTTTAGTCGTTCCGAAATGATTGATCAATAAACGTCTAAGCTTTCATATTTATAATTTTAGTAGGATAATTGTACAATGGACAGAATGTATAAATACATACTATCACTCATTTTAGGAATACGTTATTCCAAACACAGCTTAAGATACAAAATTACTATACGTACGATTTTAAAACACAGAGTCTCTTTTATCCTTCGAACCATCGGCACAATAAACGGCATTCGTCGTCGCGCAGGTAACTTTGCGGGTCCGGGACTAATTCGGAACACGATATATTTGACGTGAATTCGAGATTAATCGAGTTTAGATGGGATATTAATCGAGCTTTTAGAGCGATAACACCGTTACATTAACGTTATAAGTTCGAAAGATATGCTAAAAAAAGGTTTGGGGTGTTTTGACGTCACCTCCCTAAGAGAACCAATAAAGTTTCTTGTTTTATTAACCCCTAACGCAAAAGGGTTGTTATAAGTTGTGACATGTGTGTATGTCTGTGTGTGGCCTGTGGCACCGTAGCTCTTAAACGGATAAACCAATTTTAGCAAAACACTTTTATGTTTGAAAGTGGAGCTCTATTCGGTTGAAAAATGGGTAAAAAAATAGTTTAAATCACGTACTCATTTTGTTCGGTAATAGGTTTCGTTGGTTTGTTAATTTAGGGCTTGACCGCCATCTCGGCTGATGTTAAGCGACGTTGATGATGCGGTCTTCGATGGAGCGGGTTTACCTAGAAGAAACCGATTAACTCTCGATTTGGAGACACCAAGTTTGTAACCATCGTGAAAACCCACCCAGACAATCATAACATAATTTTTTGAAACTCTTTAGAAGTTTACGTGTATAAGTGTAGCATATTACAAAGTCTTAGTTGTGAAACCATGTCTTATGATCATTATTTAAATTGTGTAAAACCTATTTGGCGCCACAATAAAATTTAAAAACATTGTTTTGTAAATATTCACCTGTATGTTTTCGAAATAATTTTAATCTTGTCGTTTCTTACGAATTCAAAATTAGCTTAATGGCGTTATTATACATATTACGACAATCGAATGGAAAGCTCCAGTTATGTGTAATGACTTATACAAAAGTATATATTCTTGCGGTTGCTTAAAACTAATGACAATCTACTAGAGATTGTGTTTCTCATCTACAATAATCTAATTCCACTTAGTCCTTTTTTCTACCGGACCGTTCGGAGCTCGAAAAAGCGACATCTTTTCATGGTTCACGTCAAAAATATAAACTACAGTATATCCCAGATAATCCTATACCCGGCTAATCCGAACGTCGCCGTAATCCGACCTGCCGAGTGATCTGCCTCCCCTCACCCCCCGTGATTCCGCCTTGTGTTTTGCGCTGTTGAGACGACCAGTGACTTAGGACAATACCTTTTATAGACAAAAGGCACAGGGACCATTATGGTAATTACTGAATTATCGAATACCGATACTAATGTAACGAGGAAAACCTCAGTGCGGTATTATACCTATAAACAAGTATTATAATCCCTTATTCGGGTCAGTGTCACATGCAAATGGAATTTGTTTATCATAACTTCATTTTAAAGCTATAAGTCAATCGAACGAACGAATCACAATGGTGAGATTGTAGGTTCGAGCCCCGCTACACCTCTGATTATTTTTTTAATGTCCAAGTACAGATGTGTGACCGCAGATACTATTTTGTCGTTAACACAATTTTGAATGGAAAGCATCGTGAGGAAACCGGCATATTTCGAGGACATGCCTCATTCGCCAACCACCGCGCTTGGCCAGTTTGGTAGCCAGATTAAAGTGGGCGACTTATGCATCACAAACCGACATAAATTTCTAAAGTACTCGTATCTTGAATCTTTTGATTGATTCCATGTTTTTTTTGATAATAGGAAAGTGCTTGACTATCATTTCGCCTAAGGTTGATCGACAATGCAGCCCACAATGGAGTACGCTTACCTAGAATTACGATTCACTCTCGATTTGAAGACACCCAGATTATATATCATTTTCCATCATGGAACGCCTACTCAGCCGATGCATTTCAGTTTATAATTAGCCCTTTTCCTAACCGATTGCAAAATCCATCATTTTACAGTTGGTTGTTTACCCGATCCTATGGCGCTGCTTGTAAAATGTAAATCACAGAACCATAAAACAATATTTCAACTTTAATTAGTTTCTGGTGAGATCAGACTGATCCATATGACGTCAACGGGCGCCAGGATCGATGGCGGCTGGCCCAATCCCGCGTTTGAAGGGCAACTGACAGCTCGACGCCGGTCAGACGCAGGACAGACTAATTGCTACTATCCTTGACCCATATTTCGGAAACTTGACATGTTGATGGAATTTTGATGAGTAATGTTAAGGAAAAAGGTTTTGGTAGTATTTTAAAACTATTCCATTGTAAATGACTAATGTTTCTTCTAGAGTATATGAAAAGTTACGGCTGGTCTAGTCGGGAGAACGGCGCCTGCCGATCCGGATACCCCGGGTTCAAACCCCACCCGGACCACTGTCTTTTCGAAGTCATGTGCGTAATGCCGCTAACGTAAAACGGTGAAGGAAAATATCGTGAGGAAACCGACATGTACCTAGAATCTTCCGAAGTCATGTGTCATCCACCAACCCGCACTGGGCCGGCGTGGTGGATTATGGCTTATTAGTTCCATATATGGGATTATTAGTCCCACAGTGGGAACATTTAGTGGGCTATGGATGATTGATGATATGAAAAGTTTTTTGTAAGCTTTAAATTTGAAAAGTACAGTTACTTATAGGATCTAGTCTGTTATCGTAAATTATTATATATAGTCTCTCAACCAATTAGTTTTTGTCACAATAAACGATATCTCTGTTAAATTTTAAATATAACTAAATACATCGTTTGAAAAATCAATTGCTATTTCATAAGTGAATTAATAAATCACGACACAGCAAGCAAACGCATAAAACATGCGATTGCAACAATATGTATACCGTCAGACATTACTTTATATCATGTAGCATAACGTCTTGTAATATAAGCGTGCATGTGGGCGAGTTGTCACCGGTTCAACAATGTAACACAAGGGTATTTGGCATGATATTTGGGGACATTGTTCTAATTTTGTATCAAAATTACACAATAATAGTAGTTCTTTGAGTAAAATCACATTTAATTATACTTTTTAACACTTAAAACGCCTCAAGTCCACCTTGAAGTGAGTTAAAATAACTAGCTCCGACAAAAAAATGATAGTTAAGAACTATCTTACCTTGATCAAGCATTCAAACAAAAGAGATGTCATCAGATTCGGTTCAATCCTTTCAGGAACTACGACTCCACAGAAAGATCATCATCTCATCATCTGCAGCCTGCAGACGTCCACTGCTGGACATAGGCCTCCCCCAATGATTTCCACAATGACCGATCTTGTGCCGCCTCCATCCACCGACTTCCCGCGACCGAGACAATATCATCGGTCCATCGTGTGGGGGGGCCGTCCTACGCTGCGTCTGCCGGTTCGTGGTCGCCATTCGAGAACCTTTACTCCCCAGCGGTTATCGGTTCTGCGAGCTATATGGCCTGCCCATTGCCACTTCAACTTGCTAATTTTAAGAGCTATGTCGGTGACCTTCGTTCTTCTGCGGATTTCCTCGTTTCGGATTTTGTCACGCAGTGAAATTCCGAGCATAGCTTTCTCCATTGCCCGTTGCGCAACTTTGAGCTTGCATATCATGCCAATAGTTAGCGACCACGTCTCAGTACCATATGTCATCACTGGCAACACACACTGATTATAGACTTTCGTCTTGAGGGTTTGTGGTATTTCTGACGAGAAGATGTGACGCAATTTCCCAAACGCTGCCCATCCGAGTTGGATTCGTCGGCTGACCTCCTTGTCAAAGTTTGACCTGCCTAATTGGATCATCTGACCCAAATACACATAATGGTCTACAACTTCGATACTGTCGTTTCCAACATGGACCGGTACGGGTGCAACATGGGCATTTGACATGATTTTGTCTTACCCATGTTCATTTTAGCCCTACCTGTTGGGAGACAGCATTGAGGTCTCTGAGCATTGAGCCAAGGTCATCTAGCGATTCAGCCATAATGACTATATCGTCGGCAAATCGAAGGTGAGTGATGTATTTGCCATTAATGTTGATACCATATCCGTTCCAGTTTAAAAGCTCAAAGATATCCTCCAATGCAGAGGTGAACAGTTTCGGAGAGATAACGTCTCCCTGTCTCACCCCTTTTTGCATTTGGATCGGATTTGTGCTTTGGTCCTGAAGACGGATAGACATGGTGGCTTTGTTGTATAAACACTTCAACACTTCGATATACCTATAGTCGATTTGGCACCGCTGTAACGACCGTAACACTGCCCAGGTCTCGACTGAATCGAAGGCTTTCTCGTAGTCCACAAACGCTAGACAGAGCGGCCGATTATACTCCTCCGTCTTCTGTATAATCTGCCGAAGCGTGTGGATGTGGTCTACGGTACTAAACCCTTTCCGGAACCCGGCTTGTTCGGGAGGTTGAAAGTCGTCAAGCCTACGAGCGAGACGATTTGTTACTACTCTCGAAAACAGCTTATAGACGTGGCTCAGCAGCGCAATGGGCCTGTAGTTCTTCAGGAGGGTATTGTCACCCTTCTTAAAGAACAGCACCACCACACTTTTGCTCCACGCCTCTGGCGTTGTACTCTCAAGGATGACGGAATTAAATAACTTCTGAAGGACTTTAAGTACTGGTGTTCCACCCGCTTTCAGAAGTTCTGTCGTGATTCCGTCTTCCCCCGGTGCCTTGTTGTTCTTAAGCTGTTTGAGAGCCGCTCGTATCTCGTACAGACTTACGTCCGGAATGTCTTCTGTGTAGTGTCGGGTCAGACGGGCTCTAGCATCACTAATGCTAGGAGTAGGGCTCTGCGACGAGGTGTACAGCTCTCCATAGAACTTCTCGAGCTCTCTCAAAATCTCTGGCTTAGATGACACACAAGAAAGATACGTTGACGTAAAGATACACACAGATTCGTCACCTCTCTATTACAGGGGAAATGTATAATAGTATTTATACGCGGTCGACTAACTCTTGTGCAACGTATTTATTTACGTAAGTTTGAAAATTATTTTTGGCAAGCAATAATTAATTCAAAGTTCTAATTTGCAAAATTTAATCTTCATAAATGCTGTAATAAATTAAATTATTCGTAGCGAAAACACTGAATTTATTATTATTTATTTTAAGCATAAGTTTTGACAGTAGCTGTTATTTTTTATAACAACGCAACGTGTCGTCTTGCCGTCCAAATCGTATCTATTAGTTACTAAAATAACAGCAATAAATTTAGGTCAGTTACCAGTAAATTTAGTCAGTATTACCTTTTGTGCATGGTCATAGTGCGATAGGCAGTACAATTTATTTCTGTAACATTTATAACATACCGGCAAGATTACCTACTACTTGCCTTTGTATCATTAGATCATTAACATTAGAAAGTATTCAAAAAGACAAAGAAAATAATGTATTTTGCCAAATAATAAAAAACAAACAAACGTCAAACAGGCCTGTAAGTCACCTTGCGTGCAGAGTGCCGACAGCATGAATCGGTACTGAATTGTTTAAATACCAAAAAAAGAAGTTATAAGACCATGTTATGTGCCAAGAATAACAAATTACAGTAATGTATTTATTTTAACTGTTAAAACTGTAATGTTGACGATCTTGTAATGCGAGTACAAGTAAATATTGACGAAGGAGCCCTTGGCGATGTTATTTAAGACCGCTTATTTACACCGTTTTGAAAGGCTAAAAAGTTTGTGTGATTTTAAAGGCAATACTTGCCTGTTCAAATTTAACAAGATGGGGAATTCACGAGTGAAGAGAGATGAAAATGTTTAACTCTCAAATACAATTAGCATCTTGTTGTGTAATAAGCTTGTAAAAGGTACTCATTTATTAGTGTTATTTTCATTCAATTCGTTTATTGTTACAAAAATCCTACTAATTATTATTAAACGAGAAAGTTTCTAAGATTGTATGAATGTGTGCTGTTACCTTTGTTACTCTTTCAAGCAAAAACTGCTGAAGGGATAAGGGAACATAGTTATTACCTATATTTTAAATAACCTTCCCCGAACTGTTCCCGGAGTGAATGTGAATAAAGTGCTTGTTCCACCTCACTTGTGTTACGAGTATTTACATCAATTACGGGATAATTGACGTTTTTACATGGCGAAGCCTGGTGTTTCGAAGCAGATTCATGCACCATATTCGTGAAATGAGACACGATCATCAAGATCATGGTGGCATAGAGACATCACCATCCATCAAGCAGTATGTCTGTTTGTAGCTTTTTGGATATAAAGTGTGTAGCGAGCACGTTTTACCCCGCTGCTCCGCCAGCTCTCTGACGCTACGCCGGCGCCGACGACGCCAGCCAACATGTCGGTGTCGTCTGTAAATCAACAAGCACAGGAAACATCAACATATCCCCGCACCGAGTAAAGGCCTAAAGGCATTTAAGCCCGGAGCTCATGCCATGTTCGAAACGGTGTTATTAAGCAAACGCAGGCCCGTGTGCATGCCCGAGCCAAGAAAGCGATCC